>JAOBBB020177830.1:0-12109 GCA_025331005.2 Zoanthus gigantus
CAGGATTAGAACATGTGACTTCCGAGATATCGTGGTAGCACTTTCACTGATTGCACTATGAAGCTACAACCTTTGGGTTTACTAAAGTGTTCCATCTGGCCGAGCTGCCTACGAGGGTCCTGAAGAGACTGGATCGTATTGTCGCCGTTGTAGCTGTAGTCTTTGTTTTTGTAGTGCATTATAGAGTCGTAATCATACTCATCACCCTGGGTGTCAACCACATCGTGGCTATAGCTCTCAAAGTTTCGCTCCTTTCCTGAAAGTCAATTTTTAAATAGTTGTATTAAAACATTTGATTTTAGAGGCGCCAAAAATAAACAAGTTTATTTATAACGATACGCGACTACCGAGGTGAAGCCCTCCGTGGTTACGACTCCGAAAACGAAACTTATCGGACTGTGAAACTCCTTCTGTGTGCGATACAGACACTGAAGCTGAATTTGATCTTTGTAACTTCTCAACCATTTCCGAAAAGGGGATATTGAAACTGAAGGAAATCACTGGCCATAAGAAGTTCTTCTTCTAGAGTACAATTTACTAATGTTGTAAATTCATTAGCTCCTATAATCCTTCATATGTACATACTTGGATGCAATACTGACCTGATTCAATGTTCCACCAGAGAACCATAATATGTTGATCTCTATCCGGTCTGGTATGTTCGTGAAAGAATCCAATTGCGTGCATCATCTCGTGAATTATGATTCCTTTGTACTCACACCCATCCCCCACAGATAATTTCTGATGTCCCCCCTGACGGCCAATGGCAGAGAAACAGCTGAAAAACCGGAACAAATATGTTTTAGTTAGAAGAATCAAACTTATTAAAGTTAACTGGTGAAATACAAAGATGCGTTAGTTTTAAAGATTCTTGTAAAAGTACTTAAGAAGTCAAAGCCTGTCAATAAGGAGAAAAAATACACGCAAAGGTCCTCGTCTATTTGAATAACTTGTGTGAACAACCGACTAAGAATCGTGAGCAGGTTATGAATTTCCTTTTTTGTGTACTGTGAATCATGATCTCAAAGTATGAATATGACATATTTCATAAAAGCTAGTTTGCCTGCTCAGCAAACATTTTAACACAACGTATTTTTCTTTCCTATTTCCTCAATGGTATGGAAGATCGCTTGAGAAAAAACCTCAATGCCAGAAATGAAAAATAAATGAATAAATAAATAAATAAAGGAAATAGATAAATAAATAAATAAATAAATATCTAATGATAACTCCCCTAAAAGGGTTTTTCAGTATCATATTAAATTCCTCCCCCCCTTTCTCTCTCTTTCTCTCTCCCAGTTAAGCATCCCAACTGGTAGAAGGCAAACCAGTTGGTTATTTACACAGCTTGGTGAATTTGCCCCTAGTATCACTGAGGACAAATCCATTCAGTAGTCCGAATCGGGGATTTGAACCCGGGTGGAATTTCCCCCCTATTTTTATATTGATTGGGGTTTTACCACTGAGTGATAACATTTAGTGTGAGCTTGATTTTATGATGAGAGTGTGTGTGCATGTGTATTTAACTGATATGAAACCAGAGGATAAAAACGCACAATGCTTGAATATTAAAAAATGTGAGAAAAAGCGCTTTTTTTTTTTTTTGAGTAATTCATGCAGTTCTCTTTTTATTACCGATTTAAGGAACGTTTTCAGAATAATTTAAAATCATTCTATAGCGTTTATGGAAAAAAAAAGTTATAAAAGTTTATTTTGGAATTGTTTTTGTTAACAAAAATGCCCTATTCAACTGACAACTGGCTGGGGAGGGATGGAAGTGTATCTAGATAACTTACTGCAGTAATTCTACAATGCCACGTACAAACTTTCTCTAAAGTACTCGCTCGATGTCAAGCACAGCTATACGTAATGTCACGCACAACTGTCAATACTGGCGGTAGTCAAGTAATGTCATGTTCAAAAATTCACTGTGTACTGTAACTAAAATAATGTCGCGTTCAAACTGTCACTACAAAACTCACTTGGCGTCGCTTACAAACTGTCAGTTGTCAGCAGTACTTACCCTATGTTGCGCACAAATTCCACGTAATCTTTTTCGTTTACTCTCGGCGTAAATCGGATACAGGTTTGACGTTCAAACTCTCGTATTGCTTTAAGAACAGCTTTACGAGCTTCCCGATCTGTAAAACAATTTTTAAGTTGTGGAATATTTAATGAGCGGGCTGTACCTATAATTCCCTTTTACTCCAGTCAGTGATTTCAAATAATCAACTTAAACAAGTTACGTCACTGTTCCATTTAATAATGTCATTTCTCAATAAAAGTTGATAAACTGAAAAACAAATTAGCTTTTTATCTATGATAGTTAATTAGACTTTTGTAAACTACTGATAAACTCCACAACTATTACCTCATCAAAAAAATTTGAAATAAATATTAAACAAATTTCTCTTGTCTACCAAACATTTCACACAACTCGAGGAAGTTGGTATTCATTCAAATGTGAATAGTACCCTGTTGTTTTATTTGGTCTAATAAGAAACATGGATATGTTAGGACTGAAAGCTGATCAGAGTTATAATAGATGAGGTCACATCTATTTACAAATGTCACGAAGCATTAGGATCCGCTGAGGAGCAGATGGAAAAAACAAGAAATGGAGAATCCTTTAAATAAACATTTCTATTTCTTTATATATAGCAAGTTACGAACCTTAAACGAAAGAGGAAACTGATCGGCATATTGGCATAAATAAAACTTTGTAATATCGTTTGAGAATATTGAACTTTCAAACAAAGCTGAATTTCAGCGTTTAAAAAAAGGTAAATGCTACCATATATGGTGTTGTGTCATCGTCATTATTTTATAACTTATTGAACACTGTATAGATTTTAAAACCCTAAAAAACTTACAAAATATTAGTTTGCTTTCAACTAATTTAGACGGAACTAAAACCAGGTTAACTATGCGTTAATCAAGATTGATTTGAGAATTAGAGCGTTTCTTAATTCTTTTCATTCAGTAAAGTTCACGAAAAGTTCCTGTTTTGCGTAGCGTCGGTCTTATGTGCATCATACACGGTATAGACCGACTAGACGAAATGGCAGCAATATCATTGCAAATTGCAAAAACTAATGAGACTTTGGATATGGAAATAGTTCTTTGTAGTACGTGATGGCTTTGCTGATTGCAAATATATCAAGAAATGCCTTCTTCAACAAAACTTATTTGTCAGGCCAAAGAACTAAAACATGCCAAGATTGCGCTAAATACTAGTTAGCAGGTTTCGTGTGCTCACATCGACAACATAGTAAAATGATCAGCTATCAAGACAGATTGCATAATATTTGTGGTTCCCGCAACTGACAAAATCCATGTTGGAAGGATTGAAGATTAGGCCGACTAGACAGTTGCAATATGTTTTAAGTTATGGTTTTAAGTGAAATAATTAACGTTAATATTGTCATACTAGTACAGTTGAACACCCACTGACATTCCGTCAGAAAAAAAAAAAAAGTTTCAGATTTTGTATCCAATTTATCTGATAAGCCGCTGCTTAATAAATGACTTACACTGCCCCCAAAGAATGGCCGTTTTTGCGACAAAATAACACCTTTTCCGAAGACGTATTTTCCCGTTCATTGAGTTGCGGAGGAACTGCGTAGTTTGTTTTCTTCAGTTTTTTTTGTTTGAAAAGTTTGAATACATTAAAAAAACTTGTTTGATCAACAAAACAAATTCTTAATACCATTGGTTCTGTAACGTGCTAATCCATCGATGACGTTTAAAAAACTTATATAAAAAGTCCTGCAGTCAATTCACCCTATAAATTTTCTTTTTTATTTCGGCAACTTAGCAGCACAACAGAGCAATATTGCTCGAGCACTCTCAAACCAAGTGGTTGTCTCATAAGTTATATACACAGCCGGTCAACTCTTGCGAAATCATAATTCAATGGTTAGCTATTTTAAAAATTCACTTACGGAGATTGGGAGCCATTGTGTATGGCACCCGGCCTTTTTTCCAGAGTTTGATTTTGTCTTTGACAGCTGATCGCCTTTTTCTTGTACCGCTTGTTTCTGTAATAAGCTCCTTAAGGTTTTGTGTCACCACAATATCGCCTTCGGTCAAAACTGCAAAGGAAGACGAGAAACAATATCACTATTAGCCAAGAGCCCATAATCAGTCTTAGTAAAAAAAAATTCTTTTAACAGCTTTCGTGATCAAGCGTTGAGAGTTATCAATGACAAATCATTGAAATACGATAGCTCCAAATTGTATTGCTATCAACTTGCTAATTTCAATTGGCTATAAAAAAGAGGAACTAACTAAAAATGTTAAAATGATAAAATAAAACTCAACACTGATTTTTCTAACTCTTACAAACTCGTGTTTACTATAAAATTACACTGTTTGTGCTGCACTATTAGGTAGAAACTTGTAATAAGATCATCGGTCAATCTTCTTTGACTTTTGACTAAAAAGTTACTGTAATCTCGTCATTGGAGTTTCTAATTTTTGAAGCCAGTGTTCACTAGATAAGACTAAAAATGTTGAAATGACATTTGAAAGAACATGAAGATTGTTTTAAACGCTTGTCAAGTATTTTTCAAAAGGTTGATTGATTAACAAAAAGCAGCCATTCATTTTTCCACTTGCCATCAATTGAGTCACGTGGACATGATGACGCAAACAAAACTTCAAGTAACCAACTTTGCTTAAATGAAGCTCTGTTGCGGCTCTGGTTCCTTTTTGTGTTCCTCGTTCTTACTGAAAATATTTAATTTGGACCGAATCGTGAACAAAACAAATAAAACAAAAATATAATTCTCGAATTTTCCGAAAATACGAAAAGTTACGCTATGAGATATTTTGGGGTGTGTTATAACAGTGAAGTGGACAATATTGACACTAAGTGACCTCATGCAAATAATTTATACAGAAAATAGAATTTATGTTTTATACTCCTCAAAAAGAGTTTTTGCTATGATTCAAGTGATGAATTACCAGAATATTATGTATCTCGTTGCAGTCTAGAATAGTCAGCGTCAACTTGCACAATGTTATAAAATTTTATAAACAAAAACAAAAACTGGCGTCACGTTGTGTCAATTTGCATTGTAAATACTTGTTGTATTATTTGCCAAAGCTTTCTAGTCACAAAAGCAAATAATATTTCTTCGACAAATGGCGCCCTAAAACATTGAACTAAAGAGGCACAGAACACCAAATTTTAATTTGTTAATTGATTCTGAAAAAGGAATCACTTTTTTGTAAGTTAAAGCACATTTAAGCTTTCCCCTTTCCAGTAACAGGGAACATACTTCAGTTGGAAAGAACTTCAAGGTGAAGTTTGACTTTGTCTGTAACATAGTTAAGACAAAAAACTAAAATCAAGATCAAAAGCAAACTATATTTTTTGAGAACAGATATAGTCATTTAGTACAACCACACAACGTTAATTGTCTGACAGATCCAACAATAAACTGATCGTGATATAACTTACAAGACTCCAGGGCGGGTTTGGGTGCCGCCAGGACCAGAATTAAATTGTTCACCAACACGCTAACCAAAATAGTGGCTCCTGACAATAAACTGACCATGTTCAATTCCCCAGCAGGTTGGCTTGGATAAGAGACGAGTAACGGAAAACGTCCAGAAGCCTTTATAAATAGTAGGGTCACTGGTGGGTTGCGTGCCAACAATAACCCAGGAAACGGTGTCACAAGACAGACAAGCGCTCTTCAAGCTTTGATGATTACTTCTTAATTTGCATTTCCGCTGTTTTGTGACCTCTCTGTTTAAGTCGATAAAGCGTTGTTCCGGTTCAAACACACAATACAAAGCTAGCTGAGGATAAAAGGAAATAATGGCTTCAGGGAAGACTTACAGCTACCTCATGATACCTTACTTGGTAATTTGGAGTTCATCACAGCAAATAAATAAGTATGAAATATAAAATGAAATAAAACATAAAAGAGCCCATAGTATTTTCAATGGTGTGTTTAGGTAAGGTTAAAGAAAAAATAACACAGGAATCACAAGCGAAACCTCTTGCGAATAAACGACGCCAAGATGGAAAGAAATGAAGAGCGATAAGGTTCCACATTAAAGTTTCAATACAAAGAAAACAATAGCAAAAAAAAAGACAAATAACTTATCTCAATTCAGTATCAGGTACCAATACAGAGAACTCTTATTGTGGACTTTTTTATTTATTTGTTGTTGAAAGCAATTAAAAAAAAAAGTATTTGGCTTTAAACCTGTAACAGGAAATCAAAGACCTGAATGGTTGTTACTGTTTATTCAGTGTTGGAAATATTCCCACGAGATTAAATGAAACTTGATTAAATGTTGAACCTGTAGTTCTCCAGCGCGATTGGTTTAACAATAAAAACTTTATTCTTTAAGTTTAAAGCTGGATTATTAAACCACATGTTAAAAGTAGGAAGCGATTTGCTTTTGGAACAGTATTTGTTTTTTTGCTGTTTTTTTTAAATTTTTTATCATTAACTGATCAAAAGGGGGGAGGATGCTGGTGGCCCTTTTACTCCAACTAATAAAACAACTTTACCGTGATTGATTGATTCCATAAAGTAAATTGTGATATGTAGGTTGTATTTTATAATTTTCCAGTTTTTTCTGGATCTACGACTTCTCATACTAACATGGTAACACGAACAATTGAATTGCTCGGCCAAACTTCTCGGAGAAAAACTCACTTAGCAGAATAAAGCAAAAAATAAAAGACAACAAGAGTGCATTAAATTATTTTAAAGGGCACGATTACCTGCATTGAGAGTTTTAGTTCAGCTGGCCCTGGGCAGCGCTGAATTTTTCATTTAATTACATGACAAAACTCAGCCCGGGCCGACATTCAAACTGTTCGCGTGAATTTCTCTAAATCACTACAACTTGTAATTTCCTCTGTTCGGATTACAACGGGGACTCAGCGAAGCAGCAGTTTCAGCCGCCCCTGGCTGAAATTTCAGCTGCGATTACATGGAAAATTTCAGCCCGTTTTACCGGGTTAGAAATTCCATTCCGGTAGGCGCAAACCGGGCTGGAAACTTTGGCCTGGGTTGGAATTTAGCCTGGGCTAAAATCTCATCCCGGGCTGAATGAACAGTCCATGTAATTGAGCTCTTAGATATTTTTGGCTTTACTCAAAAGTAAAATTGATACTAATTTTGATAACTCAAACTGAGCTGAACTGCTGGAATTTAAGACGACGCTTACCTAAATAAATGTACTTATTCCTTATAAGTGTGTGCACTACAAAACAGCCAATGCCAGGATCCATTTGCGAAAATTAGGAAAATAGGTTTCGGTGGTTATGAAACAGCACCAAAATAACAACAATATCAACAAT
Source organism: Zoanthus gigantus (assembly GCA_025331005.2). Taxonomy (NCBI): domain Eukaryota; kingdom Metazoa; phylum Cnidaria; class Anthozoa; order Zoantharia; family Zoanthidae; genus Zoanthus; species Zoanthus gigantus. The sequence continues at coordinate 7,334 of JAOBBB020177830.1, forward strand.
ATCAAAACTTTATGTGATATCAGCTTCAAGCTTATTCTATTCAGGTGCTATTAAAAGAAAATCAGAAAAGAATGGAAAAGAAGAAAATCAAGTGGAAAAATATTAGAGACATTATAGAGCACGATAAATCTATAAAACACAGGGATTTTGTTTGTGTCAACCTCTGGAAACGTCTTTAAATCTAGTAGACTTAAACAATGAAAAACTGAAAAAGTAATATCACTTGGGTCTTGGTATTGTATTTTATGAGAATGAAAATAGACAGAACTGAATGTCTTCAGTGCTAATAGATAACTATATTTCACTCCAAAGGTGTAAAATAAATATCAGGCAGAAAATTATAAAAAACTATTTTAAAAAACCCAGTAAATTTGGCTTTGCACAAAAGATGCAAAAAAAAAAACTAGAAACACTTGAGAGTGGAGCATTTCTAGATTTTTGGTGCTTTTTCTTTGCATGCGTTTTAAGATTTTGTAGTCGGCCAGTAGTATAAGCAAAAGATATTTGAGCTGATGTTGAATCTATTGTTGATTTGTAGTTCATGTGTTTGGTTCCCGCAATGTTTCTACATTACTACAGGCGACAGCATTAGCATCATTATTTCCACTTTTTAGTCATAATTCTCTCAACAACTCTACTGATAGAAGTCATCTATATAAAGCAGCAACAATTAACACTTATTATTAGGGGCTGCACGTACTTAGTATATGTATTCACCTTTTAAATTTTACTGCTGTCTGTCAATATATTTTTCTAGCTGAATTCCACAAGAGTAAACTTTAAGCGAGTAGGTGCTACTTCTATTTTACGTAACTCGTTATTTGTTTCTCCTGGGCTGGTTTGTTCAATGGTGGGTTAAATTTAACCCTAGGTTAAACTACGTTTGTTATAAAATATTGTTCAGATTTCCCTAGGAAAATATTTGTTAATCCATTGCTGTAACGTTGGAAACGAAACCACGGATTAAAGTTAACGCTAATCGGCTTTTGAACAACTTGGTCCAGTTGAGCAGCCAGCTACCAGTTATCTTACGCCAGATAATACAGCCAAGCTATTGAGTTTTGACCCTTCTTCCTAGTGTGTTTAGCTTGTTGTCCACTAATCCAGCCTCGCCGCCACCTTTAGCAAAGTTTGAATAGAACATAAAGCAGCTAAAATGCTTTGGTATTGTTGTTGAACCTAGCAGTCACCGCACAACGCGTGAGCGGCCGACAGGACGTCAATGCCTTCAGCTTTAATGCGTCATTTAATTCCGCATCTCTTGAGTTTCTAAAAAGTAAAAAAGATAAGCTACTAACAAGTTAAAACGTTAAATTGATATTGCTCTTGCGTTTTTTTTTCTGTTTTTAAATCCTTTTATTACGACTGTGTGCGTGAGCGTTAGAGGGACTAGATATCTGAACAGACATAACTAAAATGCTGCTGAAAAAAATAGCAGAACAGGTACTGTTCATCACCAGGATATCTAAATTATATGCAATCGCGTTTTTTTTTTGTATAGAGTGTTCTTGGAAAAAGATCTGTCATTAGTTGTTAATTGTCTAAAGCTGTATGAAAAAAGACGTCTCAACTTTTTTCTAAAAGCTCAGGAACAGCATAGTTCTTTTACGGCTGCGATGACTCCAAAAGGCGTGCTCGCTTTCATTCCCACAGCCACAGGAACGGTTAACCACGGAGCTAGAGGGCGAGGCTAGGGTCACCCAACAATTTCTCAGTTTAATATTATCCTACTAGTTCAAACAGTATGTCAAACAAATGAATTCATATGGATCATGAATACGTATTATAATCGTATATTTTGATTTCTTTTTGTCTCACTAACTGCGTCTTATACTATGTTTGTTCGTACATAAGCTTAGCTTTATAAAATGATCACAGATGAGACCAAATCGACAATTGATCTTCGACACCTTTTAATTTTGCTTTAAACCCGGCTTTTTGTGTCCAGTATCCAATAACAAATAGGCAGCTTGACCAACTATTCTTAGAGCCAAAATAAGCCCCGTTGGAAAGGCCAAATGATATCTGTTACATATATCGGCATTTAGATTGTTACTGAAATGCTGATGAATTACTGATTTTAAAAACCATTACCAGCCTTTCATCGTCATTATATGGCTGAATTGCAGTTCACGACTTGCCTGCGGCTGCTTCCAGCAATAATTGAAAAAGATTCACTGCTGCGTCATTTGAAATATTAGAAGTAGACAACAAAGACAATTTTGTGGTATTTAAAATATTTTGTTTTTTTTGCCGACTCAATGATACTTTATAAGAGATACAAAACTGACAACAATAGAAATGTTTCCGTATAGTATAAATTGATTTAATCCTGCCTTGAATTTCCTTTTTGTTTATTTATATTTTTGTGTTTATTGTTTAGTTTTCTCCTGCCTTAATATTTAAGACCTTTTGTGCTGCTGTTTACAGTCAGTTGATCTTTGGTGTCTCTATAGGAACTGATTTCTCTTATCGTGCAGTGGTCGCGTGCTCCTTACTCGCTAATTTATACTTACTCAGAACAAATTCACTTAATTTTTTCTGCAATATTAAATTAAAATCAAAGGAGATGAAACACATTGCTGTTGCAGTATCAAAGAGGATTAATTAAAGTCAAAACGCTTTTCATATAAACAAATATGTCTTACACAGTACCGCAACACACAAACCAATACCCCGCCGATACTGTCGTTAATGACATGGTGATTTATTCTGCGCATTCGTCTTTCTCTAAAAACAAATGCGCAGAATTATATTAACTACAGTGTCGGGGTATTCTAAAGTTGCTCCCAAACCTGGTGTGATGCTTATGATATAGTATTAACCTAGTGTACTGCACATCTTCACATAGCAGTGAGGAAACATCAGCCAATCAATCAATGGAAGCGATGAACCTTGTAGGTTCCCAGCGGGAAAACATACTTAGTTTGAATGAATGATTTTCTAAATTTAATGTAAGGAATTTATAATTTCTAATTTCTTCAATGCTGGATATTTTCTAACGACCAAGATATCCTTTGCCCCGCTGCCATCTGAACAAGTAACACAAGATGTCGCCATTCTATATCAGTAACCCGACCTGCTATGCACAAACATCATTAAAATATCATTGTGCATGTCAATATTATCTTATGATAATTGCTATAAGCATTTGCTTGGCCACATTCTAGCTACTCTTTATATTTCACTTACGACTATGATTAGGCATTTCAACTTGAGGTGATTTTAAAAGTGATGTGCAGATCTTCGTAAAACGCTGAAATAGTTACGGCGCATATTTCTTACCAAATGCAATTTCTGCGTATGGCATGTATTATCAAATGCGTCTACTTTCTGGTAATTGAAACAGCAAGGAATCTAATTTGGTTAATTTGTTTCACACGAGTGAATAGTGTGTTGAATTGCTGCCAGATTGCAAAGTAACTGGTGCAAAGTCCACCTTCAAGCTGTTAGTTCACTGCCTTGGCTGATGAACAAAAATGTAAATCTCATAGATTTGATATTTTATCAATAATAATAATAATAATAATAATAATCATCATCATCATACAGGAACTAAGCGATGAGGGAACAGAAATGATAGAAGAAATAAATAGGATAATTGAAAACGATCTTGACATGGAATTACAAGGCTTTAAGAAAGTGGATAGAAAGTGGCTTGAATATCATACAAAGAAGGTGAATGGAATTTTAAAAAACATTGCGACAGAAAGTATAACAGGAACGAATAATTTAATAAAAGCCTGTACTATCTTGATAGGAAGAAATGTAGGTCTCAAACCAAACCGTCAGAGAGTTAATTGGATGAAAGAACCTTGGTGGAAAAGAAGAATAAATGAATCAATTAAGGTGTTACGTAAGCACATCAATGTACTTGAAAGAAAGAAAAGGGGAGATATCATGAAAACAAAAAAATAAAGGGAACTTGAGAAAAAATATAGGATTGAGAAAAAGGGGTTAAACGTAGTATTAGAAGAGCTGAAGCAACGATTACAAGCGAAAGCTATGAAAATTAAGATGTACAACCAGAGAATTGAACAATACAAAATCAACAGATTGTTTCAGCAGGACCAGAAACGAGTCTATCAACAGTTGAATGGAAAGGCAAACAACGATAAAAAGCCTGATGCTGATGAAAGTATACGGTTTTAGATTAACATTTGGGATAACAATGTAAGGCATAAGAAGGATGCTGAATGGCTGAGAGAATTACGATCTAGTAAAAATGTTACGAAACAAAATGATATTAGAATTACGACTGAGATGGTGACCCAGCAAACAAGAAAGATCCCTAACTGGAAATGCCCTGGACCTGATGGAGTACAAGGATATTGGTTAAAGAATTTTACTGCATTGCATAAGAGAATAGCTGAACAATTGGATGGCATGATTAACAATGGGGTTGCGATTCCCAAGTGGATGACTACTGGCAAGACTGTTCTATGCCAAAAAGATCCTGGTAAAGGAAATGCTGTTGACAACTACCGACCAATCTCTTGTCTACCCCTAATGTGGAAGCTGATGACTGGGATGATATCTAATGTTTGTACGGTTTTCTAGAAAATACTAATAAGTTACCACATGAACAGAAAGGTTGCAGAAAGAAAAGCAGAGGGACAAAGGACCAAGGATCTTATAGATCACCTGCTATTCATGGACGATCTAAAGATCTACGGGAAGAATGAGCGTGAAATTACAACAAATTTCGTATTGATAAAACCATTGACTCGCCCGTTTGTAGAATGTGTGGCAACAAAAATGAGACAGTTTCACATA
>JAOBBB020177918.1:0-12108 GCA_025331005.2 Zoanthus gigantus
AAGGTGCCAGTCTATCGTGAGGGACATAACAAACTGTCCAGAGTGATCGTATTTAGCTTCAACCGTTCAAATGTTAGGTGGATGTTTGAGCTACCATAACTCCAAAATTAAAAGTTTATTGCAAAATCGAATAAAGAACTTCTTAAACAACTTTTTTTTGCTCTACCCAAATCCGTAAAAACCCATTTTGATGATATAGGCACTTTAAGTTTCCGGTAAAACACTTTTTGTATCAGGTATATACAAAGATAGATACGATCTGTTATAATGTTATAGAGTAGTATTGTTGACTGGACCGTGGAGGATCCTTTGGAGAAGAGAATTGTTTACCTGAGCCAAGTATCTAGTTTAGTATTTGTTTGAATGAAGCTTGTTTGACAGCAAAAAAAAAAAAAAAAACCTTCAAAGGATTTTGAATGCTTAGAATAAAAACAAAAAGATAAGAACACCTATATCATTTTGGAAGCGAAAACGAAAACGCTGAGATTGAACATCACTACTCTAGATACTGTTTTTTGTACTTCCCACTTTTCATTTTAATTTTTTATGTAACATTTTAGTAATAATCTTCTGGTACATTTCAGTTAATTGACGATGTCGTTGCTGTAATCCGAGGAGTATTTGACAAAGCCAAGGAAAGGCTCGGAAAAGCTCGTCGTGATGTGATAGACAAAAGAGAAGAGTGTAAGAGAAAGATGCAGCTCAAGTGTGATGATTGCATGGATCTTAAATGTAAAGAGGCCGAGCGAGGTTGCAAAGGCTTCCTTAATGATGCTGCTGAATGGATTGGCGGGGCGGTGGATGACGTTGGTTAGTATTTTTTACACTGTAGCTATAGTTACCGATTCATAATTATTGAAATGAATTGGCTTCTATCTATTTGCTGCTTTTTAGTTTCTATAATCAAGCCCTCAACAGCGCAAAGAGTGCTTAGAGCATTACTTCTTGTTATTCTTTGACAAAACCATAGTATATGCGAAACCGGCAGGAAAATGTACAAGCTTACAACAGCGTCTATTGTTTTCTTCGTTCTCTTATATAGTGCTGCTCACTAGTTTCATTTTTAAAAAATAATAATTTTATACTTTTTTAGAAATTTTAAAGATTAAAAATTTGTTAAAAAAATATAGTTATTTTTGGAGGAATAAAGCCTCTTTCGTCCGCTGCAACCCTAGAACCGCCGTGAGCGAACATCACTGCTCACTATATATAAGCTAATCGAAATTAGACGGTAATTATCGGATCCATTTTAACAAAATCCCACTAAAGCGAATGCAGGAAGACTACGTATATTACAAAACCATCGATAGCAAAAAATATTCGTGAATGACCAAGATTCAAGGCAAGAAATTTCATATTTAGATCTCCTTCCACGAAACTTGAAAAAATTGGGCCACTCTTTTAAAGTTGACTCGTTGTTGCCACGCATGCGCAGTTCATGACATAGCCCTTTTAAGCGTGTTGCGGCAACAACAAGAAATTCGGTAGCAATGTCAAGAAAATAATAGGAACGCTCATTTATCGTTTTAATTTTGTGCACAAATACGGAGCGACTGAACCTATTCTTCTGTCAAATAAACAATAAACTTGAACACCATACGGAACACAGAGAACGAACCGATCACAGAGCGGATAAGTCAGCCAAGAAGGGGAACCGTTAGATCACGGCACTGACCACTGAACGAGAAAATGCATGTAACAAGCGCTTCTCACAGTCGTCTACCCCGTCGCCTGATGAAGACTTGCAGCTTGCAATCAAAACGTCGCGATTTTTTCAACGACAAGAATTGTGAGACCATCGGAGAAATATATTTTATATGGTTTATAACCTTAAACTTGGTTTCAAAAACAGAATTAATACTTTTTAAGCATTAACTCTGTTTTTGGAACCAGTTACTAAAAGACTAAATGTAAAAAGAAATATACATATATACAACATTAAATTCAATTCTTTAATCAAACAGCCAATATTTTTTGATGTTGTATCGTATATTTGTTTTCACATTTATAGTTTTTCTAAAACATTTGTTATCGACTCGATCCAGCGTTTAGCGGAAGAATTACAGTGTAATATTATCCATTGCTGTACTAAAAAAGTGTTCTCATTTAAGAAATAAAACATGTTTTCCGTGCCTTCATAGCCTGGTGAAAACAGAGGCAAACGTTTGGAAGAATTCGAGAGCAGATCAGTGATTATTTTATAATATTGTTTTCTTTATATCTTAAAGGAGAACTAAACTCTGAATATAACTTTTTATCCTTTGAATATTTAGGCATAGTGGAACAACTATGTGAAGTATTTTTTAAAGGGTTAGACGAGCAGTAAAAAATAAAGTTTTTTAACAAATTGACAAAATTTGATCGGTTACTCAATATTTATTGTCAGCGGTTGCTTTTAAAACATATGACGTAGGTTACGATACTAGAAAGGAAAACATGTTTACCGTGCAGCTTTTGGATGCTATAATGACTCAAAAAAACATTGTTTGTTACCGCTGACAACCTAAATAACGACCACGGTGTTGAATTAACCTCATTTAGAGACTTTTCTGCGTTTCTACATTTAATTTCTCAATGTAATTCGACTTAAACTAAAAAAAAAACCTTACCACTTTAAAACCCTTGACCTTTATTTATTTCAATTAACTTTTGTTGTACCTGTATTTTAGGAAACTTTGTTGTGGATGAGGTCTACGATAAAGTCTTGGCTCCGGTGAGCTGTATTCATTTATAATCTTTGAACACATTTTTGCTAACACTTGAATTCTAAAAGGGGGCCGTTCAACAACTACGTCATCAAAAAGGGGGGTGGGGGTTCTTAATTGAATGACTATTGATAATATCAAAAATCGATTGGTTACATGCAGATCAGATCATCAAGAGTTTTGACTGCTCTTATAATTTCTGACCTTCGTCTACCATCTGTTGCTGGGTCTGCCTAAGCAATTTCTGTTATTCTTTGTATGAGAAGTTCATTGTCAGCAACCGTTTAGCGTCCAGATTTCGGTTGCATGCTCGATTTTCTATTGTCTTCTTTTGCGTAAGAGTTTTCGGTTTTATTCATTTTTAGCCGCCGTATGTTTAGCCTAATTGGTAGTAAGACTCTAGTTTACCGTGCGAGAGGTTGGGGTTCGATTCCCCACTGGACTTAAATAATTTGAGAAGAGAGAGTTGCATTTGCCTTTGCTTTAATTTAACATCTGCGTTTGTTTAAACCTTCACGTCTTCGATTTCTTGGATAAGGATGTTAAATCGTAGATCCAGTTTCTCGCTTCCCTATATTGGGTTCCTAAACAGAACCCACACACAGCTATCGAAAAAAGTAGGTCCCGATGTCGTGTGTCTGTTTGTTCTCCTGAGAGCATTCTTAATATATAAATATATGTAATTCGCTGTAGCGGACGATTGCAGACTCTCAGTTGTTGACTTTGTAAACGCTTGTAAAGCGTATTTGAGTATATTTATTTGGAAAAGCCAACTTATTATCATTACTATCATTTTGGTTTTAACTATCTTCAGTTGTTTTTGAAATTCTTATGATTTCTTTTCATGTTTAAGAATTGATTTCTTAATATCTACTTATACCACTTTTAAGTAGACTAAAGTTTCTCTTTTTTTAGGCCATTCCGAAATTGCGCATCGATAATCTCACGCCACCACATGAAAGATCACCTTGAGAGTTGCCATTTGACCAAACATTTGATTAAACTTTGAAACTCGCCCCAGTTCCCTGACAACTGTAATTGTGACTGTAGTTTATCTATGCGAGTTTTGAGTGTATCGTGTTTAGGAGTAACGTACATTGGCCCTAGCTGGGTTTTACTGCGCAATTATGTTCTTGTTTTTATACTTGTGCTTTAAAGGTTTTGAACCTGGTAGTTTTTGTTGGTCTGTCGCATATTCTGAATTTGCTAATTGTTTTTTTTTACTTTTTTTTCGGATGTGAGTGGTGATGGCCATGCTTAATAATATAATAAGATGAAAATATAGAATAAAAAAAATCTGAATAAAATGCGAAAAACTGAAACAAAATAGTTTTGTAAGTATAATATTTTTTGCTACATTTTTATATGGTTTTAAAGTTAAGTTTCAAACTTCACAGTTCTTGTTTAAAGTATTCCATGTTTTGGTAAGTTGTTGCTGGGCGTTTTGTTTTTGTAGTAGGAAATGCTACATAATAACGTACTTGCAATTTTTTCAATAGTAATATTTGTAGAAACATATATATGTAAAAATAACCGAGACTTTCATCTAATGGTTGAGTGGGTTAAACCACAATTATGTAGTTATTATGGGGGTAGGCTGGCGAATCACAAAGGTTGGCCAAGGAACCAGGGCTGAAAATGTTTAAATTTTGATGACGTAATTGTTCAACGGCCACAAAGTAAAATCTAAATAAAAAAGTTAGGTTTATGAAGAAGGAGGAGACAGTGTGCTAAGCAGAAAAAAATTTGAAGGCCCCCCAGTTTCTCCTCAGGCCCCCCTGTACAATAAATAATGAGCAGTCCCCAAGGACGTCCTGGGTTCAATCCCTGACTCTGTGGGGCTTTGAACATTAATTTTGAGTGACTTTCTTTTCTGCCAAAGCTTTTTCAGCTTTCTGTTCATCTGAGCTCAATGAACGAGAACCAACATCTGCTAGAAGCTAACCTGTGATAGATTAGTGTTAAGACTCATCCGCATAACACTGCAGAAACCGGAGCTACTGTAAACAATTACTCCATATGCCACTCGACTCGTAAGCAATTTAGCTTAGCTTTCTCCAATAAAAGTTTCATATAATATACTTGCTTCTAGTTATGTCCGATGATGGTGATCTATTGAATTTGATGCTCATGTGATGATTTTAATGTGGATGAAAACACAATGTTAATGATATGATGGTAGTAATAGTGTTCATAGTAAAATTTTATTACCAATCTTTTAAAAAAGTATTCTGTAAAACCAACAAACTATCTTGATGATGACGTTCATGATTGTCATTTTGACGATCAGGGCTTGGTTGTTCAAAAGCTGGTTCACTTTAACCCTGGGTTAAGCGAAAATTCAAGGAGCAATTTCTTCTTTAGGAAAAGGTTAACAATTCTTTTAGAATACTGCTTGGATTTTCAAAGGGGAAAAAATGTCAATTCAAAAGTTATAGTTCAAATCAGTCTCTGAAAGGTTAGAAACAAGAACATGGGTAAATATTTAACCCTGGGTTAGAGCTAATCTGCTTTTGAAGATCTTTGAACAACTTGCCTGGAGTGATGGTAGTATTAATATTGAAGTTCAAGATATTGTTGTTAAAAATGATCTTAATGCATTGAAACATTGATTTTCAACCAGGTTGAACACCCAGTCACAGAAATGATCACAGGACTAGATTTAGTTGAGTGGCAGCTAAGAATCGCTGCAGGAGAGGCTCTCCCTCTTACCCAAGACGAAATCAAACTGAGAGGACATTCATTTGAAGCGAGAATATACGCTGAAGACCCTGAGGGGTGAGTAACCCAGTGGCAGTCTTTTGCTTTTAGTTCTTTTAATTCTTTTCATAAATGGAATGCTGCATCGGTTTTTCTGTGGAAACAGTTTTACAAGTAGTAAATTTGTTAATTTTACACCGTAGTGAATTGAGAAAGAATATTACAAAAAAACTGACGTTTCGGACTGTAGTCCTTTGTCGGAGTGAATGCCAAAATGTGCATTCATTCTGACGAAGGACTACAGTCCGAAAAGTCAGTTTTTTTAATATCTTTCTCAATTCACTACGGTGTAAAATTTAAATATTTAACTAAACATGGACTACCGAAAACTAAAAACTAAGCCTAGATCTGAGATATCTCTCTCAGATTTGGTTTGCTCTGTATGTTCACTAGTTTAAATATGCCAGATCAATTTGAGTTTGCGAGGTATGGATTTCTATTTAAAAAGTTTTTAGTTTTAGTCTGTTGGGATAAAACGCAAGGTTAAATTTCCGTATTGGTGCGTAGTTAATTATGCAGACAGTTTACGCATAAAAATATCACCTACTTTCTATATAGCTAATCCTAACCCTAACCCAGCAAGATCCAGTACGCAAGTTATTCCAAACGCAAAAACAAAATTGTTCTAGTCTATTAAAAGGGTGCCCATGCAAACAAATTTTACACTGTGTTTATATTAGTTTTTAAGATAAGTGGAAATTACTTGATCCATTTTGACCGGGCGCTTGGGGGATTTTGTACAGGGAACGAAAGTTTCATGTTTAACAGTTTTTTTCTTGTTTATTGTTTTATCTGGGATAGTAAATCCATAAAGTCCTGAGAATGCTACCAGTCTTTTAAATTTATTCTACACATTCTGCATGACCCTAAAATCATCTATAGAAATCTCTGTCTTAGTTTGATTTAGAATAATTGGAATCAGCTTTCTTTTGTTCAACCTCATAACAATGTGTTTCCTTTTTACCTTAATAGTGATTTCTTGCCTGGGGCAGGACCTTTGCTCCATTTGTCAACCCCTGTCACTTCTGAAAACGTTCGTGTTGACACTGGCGTAAGACAAGGTAAGGGAGTTTCTTTTCCGCTTAACACTACAAAAACCGAAGATAAACTCCTGTTTCATTGGCCGCTAGGCTCGTAAAACTTTAGCAAACATTAACACAGCTTCAAATGAATAATTGCAAAAGAGAAGGGTTAAACATTTCTGGCTTCAACAGAATTCAATTTTGTAACCTTGGTCACCGGTGCAGCATTCTAACCAACTGAGTTAGATGAAGCCACAGCTTTTGGTAGCAAGGCCGTTTTAAGGGCCCATCAGTGTCATTCACATCTCTACAACAATCTACCTTATGAGATGAAATTTCAGCGTCACGTAAAGATGGTGCTTGATTTTGAGACTTAAATTTAGCGATTTTCCCGAAAGTTCGTATTTCAAGTCACTTTATTTTCGCGTTTTTGAGACAAAATTGGTTCATCACCATCACAAAGAGCTGTTAGACCACTTTCATAAATGACGGCTATTTTAGTATTCTTTTTCAAATTTGGCTGCCTGGCCTCGTCTTGGAGTGAAACACTCAAAAGAATATTTTAACCCAAACGAGGCTAGCCAGGCAAATTTGAATACAGACAAAAGAATAGCCGCCATTCATGAAAGTGGTCAATAAATGGATATTGTGATGATTGTACTAAAGAAATTGCTGCCTGATCAGGCAGATGGGAGAAGTGTTTAAGAGATCGCCTCTTTGTTGGACAATATTGACTCTAAATGTTTTGTTGCCACAGAATACCAAAACATTTTGAAAGCTTTTGTTATATTAAACCCTCTTTTTTTTATTTTCGAAATATTAAATCGGGTCATTCAATTCTAGCGTCACGGTAACGACACTTATTTTTAGGGTCACTTTATTTTTGCGATTTTTTTTTAAAAATTCGCTAAATGAAAGTGACGCTAAAATTTCATGTAATGAGGTAATTATCAACAAATAATTATTTCTTGGTATTCTGTTGATTGTACTATCAATCTCACCGGTTGTGATAGTTTTTGTCTTTGCAATATCAGCAACAAACTTATTATTATTTTACTTTTACTTAATTTGCTTGTGGAAAAGAAACCTAAAGTCAAAGGGCTCTTAGAGCCAGCTCATTCATGTAATGGGCAATCATTTTTTTTCCAGAGGTTGCGAAATTCTTCCTTGATCTTTAGATTTATTTATAACAGCATACAAACATTCTTTATTCTTGACCTTAGCACTTGCTTATGGCAGTGACATTGAAGATTATTTGGACTTTTGTTAAGCCGGGGAGGGGTGGTCAAGATACTTTCGCTTCCATCTACAGTCCAGAATTTCCGTCCACATATTTTGGTCTACGAACCACTTCAGTCGACATTCCACCCTCGCGATACTCACTCATTGCTTGCGCATGTGTGCGCATGAATGAGCTAAAAATTAGATCTACAACAGGATTTTTGAGCTATAAACTTACAGGTACTGGTGGATTTCTATCATCTCAATGCATGTGATTGTGACTGCAGGTATAAGCAATGACATGAAATGATGTTCACATTGCAGTGTATGTGATTGTGATTGCAGGTATTAGCAGTGACATGAAATGATGTTTACATTGCAATGCATGTGATTGTGACTGCAGGTATTAGCAGTGACATGAAATGATGTTTACATTGCAATGCATGTGATTTTAACTGTAGGTTTTAGCAATGCCATGAAATGATGTTTACATTGCAATGCATATGATTTTGGCTGCAGGTTTTAGCAATGACATTATGAAATGATGTTTACATTGCAATGCATGTGATTTTGATTGCAGGTTTTAGTAATGACATAAAATGATGTTCACATTGCAATGCATATGATTGTGACGGCAGATATTAGCAATGACGTGAAATGATGTTCACATTGCAGTGCATGTGATTTTGACTGCAGGTTTTAGCAATGACCTTATGAATGATGTTTACATAGCAATGCATGTGATTGTGACTGCGGGTATTAGCAATGACATGAAATGATGTTCACATTGCAATGCATCTGATTGTGACTGCGGGTTTTAGCAATGACATGAAATGGTCTTTACATTGCAATTCAGGTGATTGCATATGAGGGGCCTGAAAAATTACGCTTAGACAGCATTTCAAACCTGTGACCACCTCGATACTGGTGCAGTACTTCGACACTTTGGTTTATTTTTTCTTACGTGGCTTATATGAATCAGTGGAGATTGAGATTCAGTAAAGGAGTACAATTAAGCAACAAATCATATTTTTCTATGGGTTTACCTGCATAATATACAACGCTGGGTAATAGGAAAACACGTCAAAAGGGGTAAATCTTGAGCTGAAGGTGAGAGGCGTAGAAACTATTCTCGTGTTCTCCCCACATCCCAAGTGATTTGTTACGCTGGGAATTCGATAGAAATGTAAGTTTTGTTGCTTTTATGAAATAGCTTTAAGCACTAATGTTTTTTCGCTTTCATCCTGTGGTTTACCGGCACAGTAAACCACAATTATTTGACCAATCACATCTCATGTACTATTTTGGTTATTAATCATCGAAGACGGCGACGCTGACGACGACGGCAAAGAACGTTAGTAGAGAGCCTAAGCACCGGAACATTTCTTCACGAAGGACGTCTATTTTCCGTTAGTAGATTCGATCGAGAACGGCGTTTTTGGCGCGATTTTTTTTTACTTAAGCAGCGCGCGTATCACAACGACGGACGCACACAGGGTAAAAAGGCGCGAAAACTAACTTTGAAGAGCTCAGTCGTGAACAAACTTTAAATTGTAAAGTTGATTACACGTACGGCAAGAAACTGGAGCAAAAGCCAGTGTTAAAGTAATTGTAAGTAAATTACTTACTTACAAAGATTTATTGACGATTTGTTCAGCGCTTGAAGCCACTCCTTTGATTAAAAAAAAAAAAAACTTTGCAGTTCTGATAGACCAGTACGGAGGCAAAAAACTTGTAGGCCTTCATGACGATCACCACGACCGCATGACGTGTTCAGGTACGCGACATCTGCTGACAGTTTAGTTCTGGTTGGCCTCCGTGACAACGCCTGGTACTTAAGCTCTCTAATATCTCAAAGAGGAGATTTTTATACTTATTTTATCGATAAATCGATAATTAGATATTAAAATGGTAGTAACTCGATTTTTTTTTTTTACTGATTTTCTGTATCATATCAATGGGGCAACGCGGTTTTTCTGTCTGGCGACTCGCCTCACGCGTGTTATTTCTGCTCGCGTGCTACCTCTGCACGTGGCTCATCTTTCCCGCCAGTTTGGGTAGTCGTTGCGACTCGTACAATTAGCCGCTTGTTTTTCTCCTTTTCTTGAACCTGAAAGAAATCCTTGCTCATGCAATGCAAGAAAAACGTTTGACAGGTTCTTTAATTATTAATACAGTGTTTCAAGAATGTACCAGTATTTCTCGCGCAAGATGGCCGCGAAACAAATAACAAAAAAAATATCGCTGACACTTCTGGCAAATATTTTTGTTCGTCCTTGTAGGCATTAAGAAAAGCCCCTGTCACTTTAAAAACGATAAGTTTTACACTTGTATACAGCAGGGCGATCATTTAATGTTATATAACTTCATGTGGAGACGAAGAACTCGGAAAAATCTGAGCTCCAGAAGGAAATCGAAGCCATGACCTTACGTACACGAGTCGGACGCTCTACCACTAAGCCACGGGAACTCATATGGCGAGCGAGGTCATTAGATTGGGTTCTAAAACATAAGTTTTACATCCTTTTGAGTGAAAAATATTGTTTGTCACAAATAATTAACCTGTAGATGTCCTCTCGTTTATTTGTGACCGCCGTCTGGTTAGCCTATTTGGTTAGGTGCCAGTCTACCGTGCGGAAGGCTCGGGTTCGATTCCCGGCCGGACGAACACTCAGGGTCTTAAAATAATTGAGGAGAAGATGCTGCCTTTGTTATAACAACAAATGGTTAGACCTTCGCTTCTTCTCGGATAAGGACGTTAAACCGTAGGTCCAATCTCCCGATCCTCTATCAGGGGACTTAAAAGAACCCATGCACATCTATCGTAAAGAATAGGGTGGTGATCCCGATGTCTGTCTCTCAACTGTCAACTCTGTAATTTGTACATGGCACTGAAAAGCAACTTTAGGGGCGTAGTCATTAGATATTTAGATATTTATTATTATTTCCTCAATTTAACCCTCTCAGTCCCAGTTGTCTCGTTAAATTCTCCCAACTTGAGCCCACATTTTTCATTGAAAACAAATTTGAGAGAAGTTTACTTTTAATCTTCAGTAGTTTGCTTTGTTTGATCAAATCTAATTTTCTCATTACCAAATGTCCTATTTTGCATGCGTTATGTCAGGAGAAGTTGGGTGAAGATTGGAGAAAAAGGGGTAAACATTTTGAAGCGAGCAAAACCGGCACCCTTTCTGCGAAACGTTTATATTGATTACGTCACCTTCACAGGAAATAATGAATATTTTAAAACATGCCGCATTTTCTTAAAAACAGCTCCTAACCTCACGAGGACAACTCCTCGGTAAAACTTCTGTGAGAAATTCTTCTTGCGAAGCTTTTCGTCAAATAGCTTTGATGTTTGATACAGGTTTTAAAGTTTCGCTTGACTTTGCCTCACATATATGGATTAGATGCGCTAGTAGCGTAGCGAGGTAGACAGATCAACCGTTTTCCAAAATGCGACGGCTTTTAAAATCCAATGTATCTCGCTAGTACGCTTACTGCCCTTGATATATTTCAAAAAACTCGAGTAAAAATCGCTATATACTATAAACCAAATAAAATCCTAGAAGAAGCAGATAATACATTTATAAAACAAGACAACATTTTTGATTTACAAGACATGCTTCAATCGATTTTCTTCAGTTGTAGTGGATTACTAGTTATATATAGGTTTGTTTCACTACTCCCGACCTTTGCCCCGTCAGTTTTTCAATTAGAAATTCAAAGAAGACCGTTTTGTGGCTTCTACCAGTGGGTAGCATCCACTATGTTTTGTGTTGGAAAGTGTCCGTAAGGAGTAAATAACCACAGGAAGTCCAACTTTTAAAATTACGCTGGACATTTTTTAAGCATGATGGAAAATCTTTTTTTAGTTAGATTATTATTGTTAGCAAATGTTGGCTGCGCTGCCCCTGTACTTTGAGGCGGTGATGAGCGCGAGTCTTTCTTTCTTTCTTTCATTCTGTTAGATTTTAAACTTGGTCATATTAATATTAAAATAATGCCAAAATTTTTAAAAAATAGTCAATTTATTTAAGTACTTGACTATTTGTTGAAGAATTAAATCGCTTACTCGAAATATTCAATGAAACATAGACGTTTCGGCCATAAACCATGGCTTCATCAGCTAATGCTGAAGGTCAGGTGACCCAGACGGATCACGTGACAGGCGTCGAAGAAAGCGCCTCAGTACCCGGTCCCATGTGTTGGACAGACTGAAACGAAGCCCCCCAACATTTTACAAAACTGGATGATTTATAATCGTTTACTTACTTGGCTATTTCATAGTTTTAAAATTTGAACTCTACTGACCATTTTAATCCTTTCAGTGCCAGTCAGTTATCAACAACCAACTTCTCCTTATATAACACATACAAAATATGACATTTGGTGATGAG
>JAOBBB020178001.1:0-12106 GCA_025331005.2 Zoanthus gigantus
AGTAAAATCTACAAGGGTTAATTGTAAATTTTCTGGACATCTGAGAGGTGTTTTGGGGTACTTTATTGATGAAAAACGTCTGAGCTCCAGGGGTTCTGCTCCTGGACCCTGCCGGGGCTTCGTCCCTGGACCCCAACTGGGGACCTTTGGTGGTCCCCAGACCCCTCACCCACTTTCCTTCCTTTTCAAAATTAACCAATCACATGCCTGAAAGAAACAATAATAAAAATGTAAATTCTACACCGTAAAAAAGAAAGAATACTCCCTTTACTCCGACGAAGGAATAATGTCCGAAACGTCAGTAAGTATTCTCTCTTTTGTCTGGTGTAGAATTTACATTTTTATTACTAATTTATTCATAATTTAATTTAGCAGTTTCTGTACCATTCGTTTGACCATCATTGAAAAGCAAGCACGCCTCCAGAATGGTCGGGAAATGTAACCACTCTCTTGACCCAGACCCTTTGTAACTACAGCTGTGGACAAAATGTACTAATCCACCCACCCCCATATCAAAACCAGAGTCAAATCCCCATCCATGCATTTTTTCCACAGGGTAGGGGTAAAGGTTTTCAGTGACAAGTGCCTTATGACAAATGCTATTAACTTTTACTTTTATAATTAGTTTAGATAGGGGAGAACTGAAAAAAATATTTCACTTTATTGCTTGCAGACACAGATTCTATTATACTTGCATCAATATTACACATACAGTATAACTTCTAGGATTGAAAAGATTTGTGAATGTTGAGAAGGCAGGGAATCCTGTAGCTCTATGTACTATAATTCAGCTCACCTCCATTCAAGTATGCCAGATTGTATTCAAGTGGTATAGCACTGCCAGAAGGAATCTCAAGAGCTCCCTCACAGACACCCAGTTTAGCCCTGTGTTTTTCATAATCTCCATCTTGGCACTCTGTTGCAGTTGAAAACATGATTTGAGGTGTCATACCTTCTGGCAAAATTAATCTAATCCCTATGTCGTCATTTCTGGGGTCTTTCGCCATCACTACAGCTTCATCACAAGTATTTTTGTCCAGTTTCACCTCACAAGAAGCATCGGAAAAGACTACCCATGGGACTAGATTAGAAATCTCCGACATATCAACTTTTGAACGAAGTTTGTACATTTTCATCTGTTTAAGAAGCTGCGATGTCAGATTTTTATCGTGCTCAACAGCAAACGAAGGGATCCCAGACTCATTTTTCAGTTTAAAAAAGATAGTGTCAAACAGCGCTCGACCTTGGACATTTAAAAACATTGAGTACATCGTTTTTACGTTGCTGTCTTGATGAAAAAGTTCAACATTGTTCGTTACAAGACCCTGAAGAAACTTAACTGCATCTTTTCCTGAAACTTTTACCAAACCTCGTTCTTTCAGCTGCGAGTATTTAATTTTGTTAGCCGTCTTTTCCGAACGATAACGACAATGCTGGTTAGGAATTTTAGAATATTGTTCTCTAGAAATGATACGCCTCAACCAAAACCATCTTGCAAGAGCAGCCATTTTTTTTATCTCGACTCAGTGATTTTTTTAAACTTTGCAATGAAAAGGGGCTGGCACGAGTTTGAATAATTTGTTTTTCGATTTTTTAAAAAAATTGTTTTCAACTCTTCCATCCCATCAAAAAGTTAACTCCTATGCCTGCTGTCAAAAATTATGTTCCATAAAAATGGGGATTGAAGTTTTAGAGCTGTGCTTATAAAAGCGTGAATAGCTAAAATATTTCAGAATATAGGTTTGAGCGATATCAAAATAAACTAATAGTAATCAAAGATTAGGCAATTGCGTTCGAGGCATTTCTATTTTGTTAAAAATTGACTGAATAAAGTAGCCGAATAAAAAAAGAGCCGAGTTTGCGTTCTAGTGGGTTGGAGTTCTCGAAATTACTACAGGTTTTCTTACGATATCACCCTTTAACCCGACAATATTAAACATGAAAGCGAGGCTTCCTCCCAAAAGGCCCTGAAATACGATGGCATCGAGCTTTTCCTGTTTCTGTATATGTAGGCTCGAAATCGATGTGATTAGTATGCGAACGCATTAACAAAGCCGTTGTTTTTACACTAATAGTAGTACTGGAGAAAGTGTTACTAAGACTTTTTTATTCTGTCACCGTACAAAGTACATGCTCTGTTAGCATTTGTCCGCGTCTCAAACATGTAAAACTTAGCAAGCATAGAGTTTATAATAAAGTTGAATTTTTAGAGTTGTTCTTGTCGAATTCTTCAAAGAAAAATACATTTTCAGTTATGCATTGAACCGTAATAAGCATAGATTCATAACCGTTCAGTTGGGTTGCTACATGCGAGTCAGTCACGGACATTTAATGAAATTTTTTTGGTAGGAAGAACTGCGATCAGAAATTTTTTTTTTCCCCTTTGCGCACAAAATGTGCTAACAATCACATCCAAAAGCTAAAAGCTAATTCCTTTACGAGCCAGGTGGCCCATGGAGCCGGCGCGTATCTCCGGTTTCTGTAGTGTTAAGCGGATTAGAGTCTGACTTCCCGTGGACGGGACATTAATCCATCGCAAACGCAGATTAGCTCCCAGCAGACGCTGGTATTCATTTACCTACCCCGAAAGGATAGAAAGTTGAGTTAGCTTAGGCGGAAAAGAAGGCCACACAAATATTCGAATCTCAGCATAGGGACCTTTTGGTTGGAAAGTAGAGATCTTACAACCGTGCCCCACCCCCCTCCCCCACCCAATCACATCCAATCTACTCGGCTAAATCCCCTCATAACTACCTCCTAATTGCATGTAATCCCCCAGATATCAAATGCATAAACGCTATCAGAGAAAAGGCAAAATTATATTTTGTAAGGAATAACGAAGGTTGTTTACTTTGCGCCATACATGTTGAATTTCTTCGGCGGTTTTTCCAGTTTGCCGAACTTGCAATCAAGGAACTTCTGACGGCACAGTAATTCGAATGTTCAATCGTTTGCCCACATGCAGTAAATCCAATCGCCTTGTTCTACACAAAAATATTAGCAGAGATTCTTCTATCAAAAATGAAAACATCACGATTTTTTACTTTTACTGTCTTCATGTGAAACTTCCTTACATGGAAGCTGGTCGTCGTCGCGTTTGCTTCTAAAATTATTCTTTCTAATATCGCACGATGTGATGGATGAGGTCCTCAGCATTGTTAATGAGGAACAGCGGAACTTCGGTGTTTTAAATTCCTAATAACACAGCTTGTAACCTTAGACAAAAGGAAAATCATTTGTTCCGTGACCGCTGAAAACAGTTCGTTGCCTGTGGTGTGAAGATCTCGCCTATGATTGGTTACAAAACAAACATTCCAGACATATTTTAGGTGTTCACACTTTTATAAGCACAGCTGTAATATACAATCTTTGTTCACCGTTCAAAATCCGCGCGCGCGATTGGTCAGAATCGATCACATGATTTTGCATTATGCACCTATCAATGTTATGCCCGTGGGGAAGGGGGAGGGAGGAAGGCGGAATCGAAGGGGTGAGGATTTGACATTTTGCCCTCACAATCCTCTCCCCAAGACCATGTAATCCTAATCTGTTGTCAAAAACCTTGCCCCTGGATGAGTCTCAAACTTCAAAATGCTTTCCCTCGGGCAAGGCAGTTCTATCAAATTCTCACCGCTTGTCCGCCCTCAACTCCACGGGCATAACATTGATAGGTGCATTACCTGCTGACATCTTCACAAGTGTGAGTTTATTTCCGTTTAGAGCATTCTTTAAAGTGATGCAAAGTGTCAATGAAAATGGGCGATTCTTCTTTTAAATACAAGCCACTGCATATGCCTTTTCACCCATCGCACCGACGCACGTCGAAACGAATTTGGGTTCTGGTTTACAACCACAGCACTTTGCGAAGTTTTTGTTCAATTTTTCTTTTTGGCTTTTCAAAATGAAATTGAACCTTTTTTTGTTTTTACTGAATGCCGGATTAACAAGTTTTAAATTACCTTTATTCAAACTTGGTGACAGCTCAAAAATTACCTGATACAACTATGCGCGCCTAGGATTTCCAAATCGAGATCATTTCTCCCACTATACTGTATCTATTTTTATATGTAATTCAAACCTGTATACATACATACATATATATATTGTATATATCTTGTATAGTTTAATGATAAACCAAAACAATGGCATCCCAGTAGAAGGATCCAAGAAGGATTCGGTTGTCTCCTCTTAAAATTGATCTTCCTCCGTTTCGCCACTATTCATATATATATATATATAAATTCAGTATATATACTGCTTTAATGTTCTAAATTTGCAACTGAATTTAATAATTGTGGTCGAAAATGTTTTGTGGAGTCATTTATCATTGTGCTGACATTTGACCAAAAAAAAAACTTGATTTACCTGATCATAAATCGCTTGACTATAACTATAAATATCATTTCAAGCTATTTTGTACTAATTTTCAAAATTACTTAAGTCCGTATTTTCCCATACAGTTTACTATAAATTTTCATGAAGATTTCAAAGTTAGATTTTATAAACTGTTCAAAAACATAGAGTCGCTCTAGTGCAAATATATAACTACTAGCAATTCTAAGCTAATTTGCTCTCATTATGGAGGAGTCATAAAAAACCGTATTTTCAATACATTTTATGAACTTTTTTAACAAGTCATTAAGCGCCTGGGTATAAATAACATCACAAAAATTTACATGCTTGCATGTTACTGTAAATACATTTTCATGAAAAGTTCATGAATTGCTCGAATATAAATAACATAAATTTAAACTAATTTTCAGAATAATTAAAGTCCGTATACTTTCATACATTTTACTTTAAATACTTCACTAAAACTAAACGAAATATAGTATGTAATGTCATGAATAATCTATAAAACGAGAGTTAAAGAAGTCAGAAGATTACTAACAAATCGGTAAATGCACGTGGTTAATTTGAACCTTTCTAAATAAATTATTTAACTTTTTTGAACAAATTTTGGTTTGGCGTTCTTGGCTAAGCTGTAATCTCAAACCATCGTTCGCGATCTGGTAAATTAGTCAGCGAAAATTTCTCTACAGCAGGAATAGTTTCCAAAACCATGCGGTCAGTTATGCACTTTTTGTCGCACGCATAATGATAGGTTGGCTACCGCCTACCAATGTACCGCGCGTTCACAAAATCATCTATAGCCAGCCAGTCCACAAATCAAGATCAGAACTGGCTGTTAAACTCATGCCAAAGCCTACTCGGCAAAATTAAACACTACTGTTACTCGCTCGCTTCGCTCGCTCGCAGCAATAATAACGAAAGTGTTGAAACGAATCAATCGCATAATATTAAATATAATTATATTTCCAGAGATGAGTTTTGGGTTTGCATAGATACTTTTTTAGTTTCCTTTTGAATGTAAAAGAGCTTGTGACTTGCTTTAGATTATATGGAATTCCTTTCCACAAATCAGGAGTTATAGCACTTATAGTTTGTTTCCCATTGCTTATTCTGAATTTTCGGTTACAAAGATTGTATTACATCCCCAGACTCGCCAGTTTACTTTCCAGAGGATGGTGATTTGTGGTTGCTGGCAAAAGAGGGAGTCCAGGTGACCGACTTTGCATACGTAGAGATGATTGAACACCTTTTGAAGACTCACATAATGATGGAACCTTTCTGTGTGTGCATTCACAGACATTTAGCTCCTCGACACCCGCTTCATCAGATTCTTAAATATCATTGTAGGTAAGACATTTATGGTCTTTGAACCTGCTACACCTCCTTCTTTACCCACTTCGTCAAAGCCGAAACTTCATTATTATAGGAAAATATACATCTGATACACTTTATTCAAACTCGAATTCACATTAGCTTCAGGGACTAACATAGTCGAGAAAACACTAAAGCCCGTCACACACTGGCGAACTTGCAAAGCGCACTTGTTGTTCGATTGGATTGACAAAATTTCCTAGTGTGTGGGGAATTTTTACGGGTGTTTTTGTCTCTCGTGACATATAAACCAAATAACAAATATGTTTGTTTTTTGTCACGAATAACGAAAAAGCCTCGTGTGCGGTGAAAACACGAAAATTACACTTTAACAGAAAAAAGTACACATGCGTACTGTTGCCGAATGAAAAAAGAAATGAACAGTAATCGGGTTGAATATCACCATAATGTAATAATAGACCTACTGAAACGAGAAACACTGACTGACTTATTCTATGAAATGACCTATCTATGCAGAGGTCTCCTTCCAACCAATAAGATTGGTTTTCCGAAGCTTATGTCGGAATATGGATACATGCATCGGCTATTCGCCATTGGTCACGTGGGATCCATGCAGCTGTTGCTACGTGGTTACAGTACGCTCAGCTGGGCTGATACAGATTTCCGGAACAACATTAAGGTAAATAGCCATATTTGTGTAATATGTCGGAAGTCGAAGTGACGTGCCAGTCACCAGTCTGACTCCGAAGGTTTTTATCCGGGTACTCAGGTCTTCCTCTTTCGACAAAATCGAATAGTTATCATTTGTATAACGAAGAGCTATCTAAATGGAGTTACCAACAAAATATTATTTTCCTAGTTATACTGTACACAAAGAAGCAATGAAAGAATAAACTGCTTCGTCTTTTTATCATCAAAACGTTTGTGGTGTGATATTATTAATTTTTGAAGAAAACCGCTATCAAGTCCATTGCCATCATCATCATAACCACCACCCATCATCTCCATAACTGCCAATGCTATCGCCACTATTGGTTTATCGCTACCACCATCACCACAATCATTACTATCCGCATCATCACTACTATGTATACCACCATCACTAAGCATCCTCATCACCATCATCACAAACATCGTCAGGACTCGTCACCACCACCACCATCACCCTCATCACCACAATCATCCTTATCATTCTCATCACTACTACGTATACCACCATCACTATGCATCCTCATCACCATCGTCACCATCACAAACATCATCCTCGTCACCACCAACGTCATCATCCTCATCACCACCACCACCATCCTCATCACCACAATCATCCTTATCATTCTCATCACTACTACGTATACCACCATCACTATGCATATTCATCAACACCACAAACATCCTCGTCACCACCCTCATCATCCTCATCACCACCACCACCATCATCCTCATCACCACAATCATTCTTATCATTCTCATCACTACTATACGTATACCACCATCATCACCAATATCATCCTCATCACAACCATTAACTTCATCAACATCATCATGTCACTTGATAGGAAAACCACTTCAATATTTTAGTTTGCCTTCTGTATTAAATATTTATCAAATCTCAGCTTTCCAGCTTGCTATCAGCTGCTCTTTCTCTGATGTCATCCCCCTCCCTTCACACCAATTCATCTTTGCTCTCAATATCAATGAAATAACTTCACCAATCGAGCTCGCTGTGGTCTTTTAGCAACGAGGATTGGACAACAAGTCAACGCTGCCGTATTACCCCTACCGAGATGATGGAGAGGTGATTTACACAGCTATCGAAGGTTTTGTTCACGATTACATGGACATGTAAGTAGCTGGAATAACGTGTAATAAGCCTTTTGTTCAGTTCTGTGAAACGCACAAAGAGCAAAAACAAAAAAATGAGTTTTTAAGACCACTGGCAGAAAAGCTACCTTCTTATATTCAATTTCTTTCTCCATTCTAACAAATATAAAATGGCTTTCATGATTTATACTTCATGTATGGCACAACCCATTAAAAAAATAAACCATTCTGTTTTCAAAAGAGTCTTCTGGTTCGATCAATCAAAATATCAAAACAAAAATGGCAAAAGAAATAAACTTGAAACTTTATCATTTTCTTCCTGCATGGCTTTGCATAAATCTATCAGGTTTTAATTTATCTCAAAATACCACTATCATCTCTAAATTTCGACTTTGTAAGAAATCAAACTTAACCAACTGCGGATTTCTTTTAGTTATTATCAAAAAGATACCGATGTCGTAAAAGATTCCGAGCTTCAAGCTCTAGCAAACGAGATTTCCATCGACGGAACAGGGCCAGACGGAGGACGAGGGAAGGTATAGCACTATCCTAATATTGTCTACCTAAAATATTTACGTTTTAGTTTAAGTAGGAGAAGGGAAAGCAAAAAAGCATTAAAAACTAAATGAATTCAAGAAAGGGGAAATAATCAAGGAAGGAAAAAAGGGAAAAAAACAGAGTTGAAGGAAGTGATGTTAATACATGATAATGTTGCGCAATATGGCCGCACATTTTCGTTAGCTGCTCCACATATTTATGACAATATACTGTCCAAATGAGTAATGAAGGACCTACATCACATAAATCTCTAAGCTCTCATTACTGCATAAAAATGTACACATTGATTTAACACAATCATCAAAGTGAGGAAGATAAAGTGAAGGAAATGAAAAATGAGAGGGAATAACAGGAATCAGGGAATAAAAGGAATCAGGGAATAAAAGAACCCGGAAGGGGATTTGAAGAAAATGAAGATGGAAACGACAGAAGGGCGAGGGAGGGAATCGAAGAAATTAGAATGAGCGGAAGGGAGGAAACAAAGTGCAAGGAAGGAAGTAAGATGTCCGTAAGATAAGTAAACAGCAATCTAGGAAACTATAAACTCATGAATAGCCTAAAAATGAGTTTGCTTCTAATATTTTGGCCAACCTTTCAGAGTTCGAAAGAAAGTTGCTGTTCAAAACATTTATCCCAGTAGATGAAGGGGTTTTCCACGTAAAAACTGTAACTTTTAATAAGATACGTCGTTTTTTGCAGCTAAAGGGTTTTCCTGCAAGCATTATGACGAAGGCGGCATTGGCAGATATCATCATACGTCTCATATGGACTACCAGTGTTCAGCATTCAGCCGTTAACTACCCCATCACTATGTACGGTACTTTTACACCAAATATGCCCTCCAAGATGTATGACGACCAAAGAATACCGAGTAATATCTTTGGCATATCTAGGCTTCCCAGCGGAAATACGTCAGCGGTAAGTTGGATTTTAAACTTACTTTACTTACAAGGAAGCATTTTCCTCCCCAGAAACTATCGCTTTTCTTAGCCGGAGACTCCTTTACTCGAAAAAATGAAGGACTCTGGATTTTCAAGTCTTAGATTCTGAGACTCATGCGTGCAAACTGGTCTGATCACATTGTGAATGCCATGGCGGTCTTCGAGACAAAACTTGACGAATCCTTTTCTCAGGCCTCAATTTGGAAAAACTTAAACTGTTATTTTCTAAAATTTCATTGATTTATCAGTTGCTGCCCTTCGTTTTTGACTTCACTTGTATACCAAAAGGACTCACAAACTAGTCAAAGAGTATGTCCTCTTGCGTTCGTTAAAAACACAGGTCAACATCTGAAACAAAATGTCTCTAGTTCAATTCCTGGCTCTGCCAAGATTTGAACATTGATATGACCTTCTTCCGCCAAAGATGACACAGTTTTCAGCTTGGTTTAAAAAAGAATACCAGCTTCTGTTTGGAGCTAACCTGCGATGATTTATGTCTCTGCTTCCAATGGACGGGCGTGGTTGGTAAGATCTCTGCCTTCCAACCACAAGGTCCCAAGTTCAATCCCGGCTCTACCGGGACCGAGATTTGAATATTTGTAAGACCTTCTTTTCCACCTAAGCCAACTCAGCTTTCCATAGGTAAATGAGTACCAGCGTCTGCTGGGAGCTAACTTGCGATGGATTAGTGTCTCATCCAGGGGGAGTAATCAGCGCCAGCTCCATGGGCCACTTGGCTCATAAACGATTTAACTTTTTTTCCAATAAGCCACTAGGCTTGAAAAACAATCTAGCTACCTAGCCTTGTGATTTTTACCTGCCTTTTAAATATCTGTATGTGCTACTAAGATTACGATGCCAAGAATAGAATTAGTAAGCTTGACCCCATTGTTTATTTCTACCAATTAGACGCAAGCTGGAGTCGCTATGAGCCTCGGTTCCCTGCACTATGACGAGCTGCTTGACTATGGTCCAAACCTCTACGATAAAAGGGCGGGTGCAGTTACAAGCAAACACTACGAATTAATGCAAAAGGTTATCAAACCCCTCCTGGATAGAAGAAATAAGAAGAGATACCAGGAGGGTCATCTAGCTTATCCCTTTCTCACCCCAGGGTGGATACCAAATAGTATTTGTACGTAGAAATATTTTCCTGTCCATCGACATACAACATACTAGATCATGATCGACGAACTCCTTTTGAAATCTTTAACTTTGTAGCTTACCAATTCCCAGTTCCCAGTTCACCAAAGAATAAAATTGTGTCACAATCTTAGCGTTTAAATTCTAATATAATGACTAATGCTCAACGCCCTATACATGGTCGAATTTCTTTAATTTAAAATCATGAACATTATTTTTTGGTATCTCTACCTCCACATAAGCATTAAGTGTAAAGCTCCAAGCAACTGCCATTACACCTTAAATCTACCATAAGCTACAGTCAGCCTGAAGCTTTACGAGGCTGAAACTTTTCTAACATCGCCTGAAGTAGTCTAGGAAGCACAGTTACTCTCACAAAGAATATGTAACTCTCGAAACTTCAGCAGTCGTCATTAAGCCTAAACAATAGTTAATCTTGAAAGAAACAGCTGTGCGGTTCACAAAGTTGGTAAGGTTTCTGTTTTCTAGCCACAAGTTCCTGGGTTCGAGCCTCGCTTCGACCGAGATCACTACATTGTGTTGCCTTCTTTTCTGCCAAAGCAAACTCGGCTTTTCATCCTTGAGGTCGCTAAATAGAATACCAGCGTCTGCTGGGAACTACCTGCGATGGACGAGTGTCACCTCCAGCAGGAGTCAAACTCTCATCCGCTCAACACGACAGAAACCGGAGAATAAGCATCATCCCCATCAGGGCAAGTTCTTGCATGAAAACACCTGACTTGCCTTGCTGAGTCAATTCGGCCATTAAAACGTGTTAGCTATTGTTATCTGTGTTGGAGAAAAAAATTTAAAAAGTCCCTCCAAGAATATAGGCGACAATGTTATTAAACGATGAATTTGAAATAGTCGACGTAAAAAGTATAGTCAATCAAATTAAAACAAGCTCCAGAGAATATGAATAAACAAAAGATTTAAAAGTAGGAGACTTAAGCAATGAGGACCGGCGACGACGACGGCAAAGAACAATAGTAAAAATAATAACTGCACGTTGGAATGCATCGAGCTGAGCACTTGCACGAAGTTGTCGCTAAAATTACAACGTGAAAAGACCTTTCAAAGAGTTCTTGGGACTACAAGGACGTAATAACAAAAACGTTTAACTTCATGGAGAAACATTTCATCGCGTTTCGCTCACAAAATTTAAGGCGGAGAAAACAAAACCCTAATGACCCGCACAAAGAAGGAAAGCGACATTGCTTAAGGTTCCTAATCAAACGAACAGAGCGGTCAGTGACGAAGAACAAATATCAGGCCCTGGTTGCTCGAAAGTAAGTTATCTTTAACTCAGAGTTAACGAACGGTGGTTAAACCCAAACAAACTCTGAGTTAGCTAACCTCGATACCCGAGTTAATTTCATCTTGATTTAACTCACAGTTTAATTCAGAGTTAGCGCGCTAACCGGCTTTCGAGTAAAGAGTTAATTATCGGGCCCAGAACACCAAAACTTAAGGTTACCATATATTTATAATAGTATATACCACACAAGTGAATATAGTACTTTTCGAACACGCTGATTGGCTAGCTCGGAGGTGACTGGCCAAGTACTATTACCCTCCGAGCAGCAGAAGAAAAGCAAAATGGCTTCCCGTTTCGCTTTGGTTTCAAAATGTCACAAGTAAAGTTACTCTTTGGTCCGCTAGTTATTCAGCTTGTATGGTATATACTAAAACAATTATTCACCTCAGTGTCAGTAAAAGTGGTGGATATTCGGCCAATTAAGTTAAAACAAGCTCCTGAGAATATGAATAAAAAACAAAAGATTTAAAAATAGGAGACTTTCAGCAACGAGGACGTCGACGAAACATTGTTAAATAGTTTATTTAGTTTAGAACATTTAGGAACCTAGTGAGGTTCCAAGAAGTAGAGATAACAGGACTCGAGGTCCTATGCAAGGATCTTACTCCTGGGCCTACGGTTTAACGTCCTTATCCGAGAA
>JAOBBB020178084.1:0-12106 GCA_025331005.2 Zoanthus gigantus
AAATTGGATCGATAAACAAAAATATAGGAAAAATGCGTTTCCTGCCAATATTGGATTTATATGTGGATATATAATTAGCTAAAACTATCAAAAAAAAATAGGCCGCGGTTCCTGCAATTTAATTAACAAATTTAAATTAACAAATAATGTTTTGCTTTTCTTGTGTAAACATTACACAGACACGCCTGTTCTTCTTTCGTAAATTCGGCCAAACCTCTATTACTTGACTATCTCAAAATAGCAGATACTTTGTCTTAAATACAGGCTACAAATGTAAGTTTTAAATAAAACTCCCTGAAGAAGTCTACGCTAGTTAGACGAAATGCGTAGGAGAATACCAAAGTTTTACAACATAGTCTTCCTTTTAAAAAATTGTAAAGATGAAGCATTGCGTTGCGAGCGCTAGTAAAGCTGTGGGTACACGCTGCAATTTTTTCTCGCGCTAGCAATGCAATTTTTGTTTTTTTGTTCCGTTACATTGCCAGCGCGAGGCAAAATTGCAGCGTGTATCCTGCCCGCGACATTGACCGCAACGATGTCTGGCAACGCAAAAAGTAATTATGATGCATTTCGTTGCGAAAAAAACTGCAGCGTGTATCATTCGATCAAGCTATATAATTGATTGAAATTCTTTACTTCATTTCAAACTTTTTTCATATGATAGACGCTGCAATTTTTCACTGCAACATAGATTCGAAATTGCATCGCGAGCGCAAGCAAATTGCAGCGTGTACCCACAGCTTTACACTGCAAGACAAGTAGCTTGAATTTCGCGCCAAATAGTTCTCCCCAGCCTACCGCGGCGAAAGTAAATTACAAGATGTGAAGAAAATTGAAAAGATTAATAGGGCTTCAATGTCTCACCAACTTGTTTTGCAACAGTGTAACAGGACTTTAAATTAAATGCTCACAAGCTTTGAATTTGTGTTATAAATTTATGAAGGTGATTACAGAAACCTGCATGATTACTTTCATCACACAACTTTTTTCACTTTTACTATTGAAAAATAAACGTTTTTTCGTTTCTGAAAAATAAAAAGCGTTTTGTTTAATTAATTCTTTGTTTGCCCACAGATATTAAATCCTGTCAATTTACTTCCTCTGGCTTTTAGCAACAAAATTGATACCTTAAGAAGATAAAGATTCATGGAAATTTTAAAAATGAAAAATAAGCTCAGAACCAGCTCGCAAAAGTTCAATGTTATCCTTCAATTCCTTTTAAAGATCTTACTTTGTCTTTGTCTTAGTTAAAACAAGTGCATGTATTGTTTCTGTGAGAACAAAATATATGACAAACGCAAGACAACACCTGTTAATCTGTTTTCATTTTCCTAATACCGAGATTTCAGTTCATAATCATAACACGAATTAGAATAAAGTTACATACATAGTTTCTCCACAAAAATAAGTACAACTTATGCTGTTTTTATGTGTTCAAAAATTAAAAATCGTATAAAGAAAGCCATTCGAAGAAGTTTTTAGAAATTTCTCGATGCGTTTAAGTGTATTTTTGCATATCAATGCGCAATGATTTATAAATCCCAAGTAGCATTTAAGAATTTGCTAATCGCTGTTCCAGTTGCATCAGTCTGTGAGGCTTTCTTTGTACGATAAACATTTAGAAAGGATGTGAGACGCTTTATTTAAAACACGCACTCATTTCAACATGTTTCCCACTTTAACAACTTCTTTTCTACTAAAAACTGAATGAAACTATCAATTCTAACTGAAGTCTTCTTCAAAACGACAAAAAAGCAGCCTCAAGCAGATACGTTTTGCCGACAAAAGTGCTGTTTTGCTTGGTCTCTTAACTGATAAAACGAAATGATTTATTCGAGTGAATAGATTGTAAGTGTCGATGACCGGTACCGCATTTTTATTTGTCACTTCAACGCCGCCATCATCATTTGAAAACATGGAAACTTTTAAAGTCTGCGCTTTGGTTGGTGCTCTGTATATCGTCATACTCTATGAACTGTTTAAACATGTTATGAAATTCGTCCGCAAAAAATTCTGTAAAGAAAAAAAAACAAAGGTTCATGTATCAAAATTTGAAATGAATCACAGGAGATACAATCACAGCTCGAGAAATCTACTGTTTCAACGGATAACACGCAGAAAGTAAAACGGAGAGTTTGTGTGTTGGGGATCTGCGATGAGACGAGAGACTCGCCTAAAAATAATGGCTGCATAAATGGTAATATCTAAACTATTGGCGGGAGAAATGTAAACAGATGTTCACAGCTAAATACAATCGTTTGAAACTAATCTCTCTTTTTTTTTAAAAATATAGGGCATACTGTATTTCGATGACTGGACTGGACTGGACTGGACTGGATTTGTAGGACGCGGACTACATTTTTTAAAATTTTTTTTGCCTTTGTAATCTGATAAAACTGAACTGTAACAGACTTTTACAAAAAACTAATTTCATACGAAGGCGACAGCGTAAGACTACAGACAGAGCCACGTTAAAAAATTTTATGCTGTTTTTATTCCGAAAACGTTTGCTACAAAAAGGGTTTTGCAAGTCCTCGTTTTACAAGTCCTCGTTTTACAAGTCCTCGTTTTACAAGTCCTCGTTTTACAAGTCCTCGTTTTACAAGTCTTGTCCAGTCCAGTCTGCATGCGAGATGCACCATGCCTTTTTAAAGAATACAAGATCGCCAGCAGAGGATACAAATGTCTTTTTAATGTTAACAGTTAAAACCATTATATACATACATATATATAAGATTTTTATTTACAAAACTTGTTCAATTTTTGTGCCTCACCACTAGGCCATCAAGAAAGTTTTCATCAAAAAAGCAAACGTGGATTTGATTTTAGAAGATGGAAAGTTTAGACGGAGCGTAGTGGAAGCATGCAAGTTTTAACTATATACTTTAGCTGGAATTTTTGGTGAAAAATAACAAAAAATAGAAATAAAGTAAAGAAATGCCTTTGCAAAACCTTCCAGAAAACACTCGACAGCAACATCAAGAACTGAAAATAAAAGAAACGTAACATTTGGTTGAATCCACCGTACGGGAGGTTGGGCGTAGAGACAGACATTGTCACTGACAGAACATTCCTAAAGGCTAAAGATTATCCGCAGATGGGTTACTTTCCTGCCAACACACAAATTACAAAAACACAATCAAGCTACAATACAATTGTATGCCAAACGTTAAACCGATTATTGACGGCGATCAAAAGAAAGTTAAGAACAGCACAAAAAGCCGTGAAAAAATGCGGAAGTCACCTTGGTTGCAATATTTAACAAAAAACTTGACTTCCATAGAAGCCTTTATTTCATTTATTTAAGTTTAGTAAAAAAATATTGAAAGAGAGAAGTCAAAATTTCCTTCTCATAATTTTACAAAACGAAGCTGAGCTAAAAAGAAGTGTCATTCGCAAAACAGTTGAAGAAGCTTTTAAACTAAGTTCCGTTATAGTTACCTGGGCTCCCAAAGTTATCTTTTGCATTACAACTATACGAATCTCATTAATATCTTCCTAAGAGATTGGGTTGAGGGAATTTGTTTGTTTTATTCAATTCATCAGAAAACCTGTGAAGTAGCCCGGTATTTATATATTTCTGGCGCCAAAATTAGCGTTCCTCGTCAATACCAGCAGTTTGAATTAAATACAAAAGGTGAGTAGCGCTCAAACTTTTTGTTGAATTTACAGGCCAATTCATATCTATATATACAAACCACTAGCAGCACTAGTCAGTACTCAGTCTCGCTTTGAATGCTACCGGCCACGTTTTACCAAACATGCATATTGTTGTTGTCAGTAAATTTTATATTCCACTGATACATTATAAGCTTTATTTTATCAAATTTTAATACCTTTTTTTGAACTGGAACACTACAAAACCTGTCTTCGCTGAAAAGATGAGTGTTTCATTTCTCTCTTGATCAGCTAGTCCTTCTTGATTTTCGCCGAATCGCTGATTGAATTTATAATTT
Source organism: Zoanthus gigantus (assembly GCA_025331005.2). Taxonomy (NCBI): domain Eukaryota; kingdom Metazoa; phylum Cnidaria; class Anthozoa; order Zoantharia; family Zoanthidae; genus Zoanthus; species Zoanthus gigantus. The sequence goes on from JAOBBB020178084.1 coordinate 3,957, forward strand.
TTAGTACATTTTCAAATTGAAACCTTAATCTAGGAATATGATGTTGCAATTGATTATTTTTTTAATGCCTTTTACTCTCTGAAATACTAAAATCAAATAGGAAACAATTTAACATATTATAAAACACGAGTTTTTTTATAACTATAAAATTTTCACATTCGGCGGAATATTAAACTCAAACGAAAGGACAGGATAACAGAGATTCCAACACCGGTAGCTCAAAATTAAGGAGATTTTTTTCCAGGACATTCCCCACCCATGAACTCTTTTGTCCCCTTATGCGAAAGCAACTGGACGGGGACAAAGTATCGTGATCGCTTCCAGTAAAAAAACGCATTGCGGAAGAAAATTGAGTTCATTTTATTTTAAAATATTGACTCATTCAACGTATTTATTACTCAAGAGCAACTTTCTTTAAAGAAATATTTTCTTTCCATTGTCGAATTGTACGAAAAATTGGGAGATTTTGGTAAAAATAGGGAGATAGGGAGCTTGCATGCACCAAATATCGGGAAATTCCCGATAAAATCGGGAGGGTTGGAATCTCTGGGTTAAACGTCACTGCCTATACCGGCCTAAAAAAAACTACAAACAAATTTTCTGTACAATTTCTAAATTGTTTGTTTAAAAAGTTTGAGCATTATTTAAGCACTTTTTTTACCATATTTTGAGCACTTTTTGGCAATGTTTTCAGCGCAAACTGGACAATCAAGCTGCCTATCTACTCGAAGCAGGCTGTGGGAACTCATTTCGACCGCAGCTAAAAATCATGTAAACAATCAGTTTCGTCAGTATCTCGATCATTATAACTGTCATGTAGACGTTAATTTTTGTTTAGATCTTTTGTTTTGATCACGCAGTGACCCTTTATGTTGTGGTTATTGGTTGCAATTGATATGTAAAACGCGCCCATCAGTTTTTCTCTTTTTGCTGCCGTTAGGAGTAATTTGGTCCTCTGTGTTGGCCGAAGTTTAGTCACGCCGGCTTTGCCGAGGCCAGGACAGAGGCCAACAAAACCAGTAAAGAAATTAAACTGAAGAAGTTGGAAGTGGAGCTAGTTCTCCGTTACACAACATCACCGAATGTGCTGGCAAGTAAGATGTGGACTGGAAGTAAAATGTACATGTACATGATCAATTGGTAAATCTTGTTGGTGTATGATAATTGGCTAATGTTAGTCAGTACAATATCACCTATAAGTGACAACAGTATACTAGGCCAGCGGAAGAACATCTAAGCCCCAAACCAAATCCTCACCCTGACCCTAAAGTTTGTGAGTGAATCAGAAATATCGACTACTTTGGTCTTTATCACTGTTCTTAAGGGTAGACTGCATGTTTAAAGCTAAAAAACGTTTTTGAACCGCCTGCAACACCTTTAAAATTTCATGAGTCCCCCATCCTCCATTTCCACACCCTAAACTTTTTTGCCCCGTTTCTCTGGTCGACAGGCTGTGCATTTGGATGTTGCATTCTCAATTTTCTATCCAACTTTCTCCATGTGATTGCTGACTCAGTTCTGCTTGGTAAATAACTTAAGTCGTGCCGAATACTTTAAGCAAAAGAACCGCAAAAATTTAACTCATCCTTTGATGTTTTTTTTATTATGTTGAAGCGAATAATTAATGTCAGGCGTGTAGCGTCCTATACGCATGTACGCACGTGCGTACTTGAAGTGACCAGAAAATTTTGAAATTTTTAGCTATTGTTTCTATTTTTAACAATTCATTTGTACACAACCAAGATTTCGTGATGAAAGCACCACTTTGATTAAATTCCAAAAACTAAAAACAAAAGCTATGCCATGTGCTAACTTAGTTTTGCATTGTACTTTTTTTACACTAAACAATGCAGTGTTGTTTGGCCAGCTTGCAACAATTCAAAAATGCGATGCTGCAAAGGAGCGACGTTCCGAGTCACGCCAGCTCTGACTATAAAATAGATTCGAACACATCGATCTTTCCGGTTTGCTTTTATGTGATAAATAATATGTCAAAAAGATCAAGCGCCTGCTCGAGGATCCACAACCAAAAAAATTTTTTGTTTGCGCCAAGTTTGCTCAAAATAAGGGCAAGACGCTTTGTTCTTTGTTTGTATTCACACAACTATTTCGAACAAGAAATAAAGAACGCAGTATTTTTCGCTCAGTTTACTTAGGTTTCAAGATCATATGTACTTGTACGTACTTGAAAAAATAACTACGCTATGCGCCTGAATGTCGCGTGCAGTCAAAGCGTGGGAGATGCTTGACCTTTCACTACAAATAGCAATGACAGAGCCACATGTTCTCTCAGAAGAATCATAGTATTTAGCAGTGGGTAGACCTTCCAACATTGCTGTAGCTGGACGCCAGTGCGTGAGATTTTTTTCAAACAATATATTATTTGAACTGGGGGAGGGGTCCGCAAAAGTATCCCTAAAGAATTCAAATAAAAGAAATGTTTTATGTCATGTGCGTTTATTGTAACTGATACGGTATACTCCATTATCAGCTATGAATCAGTTAATAAATAACAGCCTTACTTCCAGTTTAGTTTGTGCTACTTTTAAGAGACGGCGCGAGAATGTGGTGGCGATGCGTGAGTCTGACTCAAGCGCCAAATGCGTGGAGTTGGAAGATCTGATTATCAGATGACTGTGAATACATACTACACAACCAATTACACAACCTCGTTCCCAGGGATTTTATCTACATAGGGAAAAGCCCTGGGAACGAGGTTGCATACCAGCAGTGATCAGTGAGTTCAGTTTGTCGGGCTTTCACTTACAACAAAAGACGCTACCACAACTATGCTTATGACGTGAAGCAACGCATGAACTTATAAACATTATTAAAGTGGTTAAAGAAGAATTAAAATCTGCAATGTTTTAAATTTCTCTTAAAAAATGGGGTTTACAAATCTTTCAGTACATGACATAACAACATGTGATAAAAGCAGCCAATCGGAGGAGATAGCCTTCCCACAATCCACACAAATCCGACACACGTGCAATGCATCGTTCTTTCTTTTGTTGTGGCTCTCAGTGGTACTGGGAGTCGTTTTTGGTGTTGTGATCAAATGCGGAAAGTTTCCGCACTGAAAAAAAAAATACCGCATTAAGTCTTTATCTCTGATTTTGTTTAGATCGATCTCGACTGTCTAAAATGTTGCGACGTGTAATTGGTCTGCGGCCTTTCCAGTTGTACGGCGCTCGAAATGTTGTGCGAAAACTTTCCGCGATTGCAAGTGCAACAGCCAGCAAAACTTTGACTCCTGACGAAGTATTTCAGAAAGAAAACAAGTATGGTGCCCATAACTATCACCCACTACCAGTGGCGCTCAGCAAAGGTGAAGGAATCTTTGTTTGGGACGTAACAGGCAAAAGATATTACGACTTTTTGGCCGCGTATTCTGCCGTGAATCAAGGACATTGTCACCCGAAAATTGTCGCTGCTTTAAAAAAGCAAGCCGAAACTCTGAGTTTAACATCGAGAGCTTTCTACAACGACTGCCTAGGAGAGTTTGAGGAGTACTGTTCAAAATTATTTGGTTATGATAAAATGTTGCCAATGAATACTGGAGTGGAAGGAGGAGAGACAGCATGCAAATTGGCGCGCAAGTGGGCTTATAAAGTCAAAGGTGTTCCCCAGAATAAAGCAAAAATCGTGTTTGCAGAGGACAACTTTTGGGGTCGAACTTTAGCTGCTGTCTCATCATCTTCAGATCCGTCTTGTTTTGACGATTATGGGCCTTTCATGCCTGGATTTGAACTGATACCTTACAATGATCTCGCTGCTCTTGAGGTGAGCAGTAAGAGTTGCTCTTTTGTCAGGAAATCAAATATTTGTTGTTTTTTTTTGTTATATGAGATAACTACGAGGTATTGATAAATTAAGGAAACGTGGCTTTACCAAAATGCAAGTTGGATAAAGTTATATTGTGTTTAGATTTGGGGTGATCGTCATATTAAAAGACTAAATTAAAGACATCTAAAGCAGCTTTTTGGGTGTTAAATATTTTCTCACTCATCGTTTATATGGCAAGTCTGAGCAATTTTGGAAATTTCTTGTTGAATCATTGGAGTCAATAAAGTTTATTGTATTGTATTACAAGTTTTTGTTACTACATTTCACTGTTAGTCTTATGATGGCAGATGCCATGGAAGAAAAACTTTATTGATTTATTCACAATTACAACACTTGCATTATGATGTTTACAATTTTGTTTTACTAATTTTATAATTTGAGACTGGCTTAAGTATACCCTTGGTAGGTTAAACCAATCCAACTGTGCCACTAAAACAAAACTCTACACACTAAAACTTTTAAATTTAAGTATTCTAAGTACCAAGATGTAAGATCTTAAAAATTATTTTCATGTTACTTGTTTACTGACATTTAAGCCCTTTTATAAAATAATTTGTATTGTTGGTGTGTTTTAATTGGTCAACAAGTGTTTTCATAGCCCTGTAAAACATAAAATTAATGCGAGCAATTCGATTGGCTGTCTACAAGTTAAGTTTCATGAAAAAGAAAACCATACATCTGTGCTATGTACATTGTCTTTGTCTTTGTTAAGATGGAGAAAGAAAACATGTTCTCTGTGCCTTCATAGTCTGATATAAAGCTTGGCAAATCTTGTGAGAATTTTTGAGCAGGTGAAAACCTTTGACTGTGTCTCGGTCAAGTATTCATTGAATATCTGCTCTCAAATTTTCCCAAATGTTTCCCTAGGTTTTTACCAACTAATAAAGGTACAGAGAAAATATTTTATATCTTAAATAATATTTACTTTGGCCTCTATATATAACTACAGTGTACTGTATCCTATTTGTTTAGAAATCCATCAGTGACCCAAACACTTGTGCATTTATGGTGGAACCAATCCAGGGGGAGGCAGGAGTGCGAGTACCTGATGAAGGTTACCTTACAGGTGTCAGGGAGTTATGCGATAAGTACAATGTACGTAATATTAAAGGTTGACAGTGACCTCTAGATAGTTATTTGCTTTGGAAACATGTAGGCAAGAAAGGAGGAAATATATCTTTATCATATTATTACCATTATTTCTTGTGTAAAAGACCGAATTTTCAGATGGTTTCTGCTTCTTTACTTTCTTGACTCCAGCTCTACAACCCTGCCAAGTTGCTTTGGTCTTTGAGATTCCAAGCTTTGATAAACATCGCCATAACTTTGGGTCAATTAAAGTATATTTTTATGTGGAGTATTATAAAATCCTTTACATTTTATTGAATTTAAATTATACATAAATTATAAATCACCAAAGATTGTAAAAAAGAACACAAACTGTTAGTATCTTTTACCCTTCTTTATTGTATATAGGTTTATATAGATTTTTATCACTAATGAATGTAAACTATGTAATATATAACTATTTTATTGTAAATTTAATGTGAACATGTTTTTATTTCACTAAGTGTGAAAAACATGTATGAATAAACCTTCATTATTATTATTATTATTATTATTATTATTATTATTATTATTATTATTTGTAGCGAAAAAAGGCTTACAAAATTTTGATAAAAATCTATTAGCTGAAGCAAATTATGAACAAAAAATATATACATAACTTAAATTACTATATTCAAGGCAATATAACCAGGCTGTTATAGTTATCAAAACATGGCTCTAAAGAAATTAGTGTGTTTTTTTTGTTTTTCAAGACAAATTAATAACTAATAACAGTTACAATAACTAGTTAAACCTATTTAAGGGGTAATGTGAGGTCTAAACAGCTCTACATGGCTGCTAACATTCGGGCTCACTATTATTTATGGTAGATTTAAGGGATAATGTTAACAAGACCTAATAAGGTCTAAACAGCTGTCCATGGCTGCGAACATTCAGGCTCACTATTAATTGATGTAAGGTTGAAGGGGTAAAGCCTGGTACCAATACAACAATTTTTTGAAGAAAATTATTAAAACATGAAAATGAAAGATTTTTACTTAAACTGAAGGTTTTGTTTTTCAGGTTTTGTTTATTGCTGACGAAGTGCAGACTGGACTGTGTAGAACTGGACGGTAAGAACTGGAGAAAAATCAACAAGCAACATTGATGCTAAATAGATAACATTGTCAGGAGTTTCAAAGCGAGGAATATCACTTTGAAAGCAACTGTCCTTAATTGCAACCTCTGCTTTCAACTTGTGTTTCAAAGAATTGTTTCGGGATATTTCCCCATGCTGCTAATAATAAACTTTTAAATCCTACTTTTCATTTCTAATGTTACCCCTAATTGTTCTCTGATTAACCTGATTTAGACCAGACCAATTTAAATGTCAAGGCACAGGTTTTTTGAAATTTTTAGGGTCTGTCGGTCGGAAAACAATTGTGTGCCCAAGTCTAATGGACAGCTTAAATTTTAATTAGTAATCATTTCGAAAGTGGTTTTTGGAAATAACTAATAATTTTATACTATAAAATTGTTATGTTGATGTTACACTTTTATATCATTGTTGATCAGACTGTGTTATTTTTTAAAAAAAATTCAACACCATCCCTCAAGTTTTAAAAAGGTCTTTTCAACAAACTTGTAAAACTGCTTTCAGTTTTTTTACCTCATATGCACTTTAGAAAAGCTGAGTTTTATTTTTTCATTTCTCATAAAATAGGGTCGGTCTGGTCCATGCTTGGAAAAATAACCTTGATTTATGGATTGCAAAAATATTTTTCCTGGCCTCGGTAAAGCCGGCATGGCTAAACTTCGGCCAGCACAGAGGACCAACTTACTCGTACAAAAGACGGTAGCAAAAAGAGACAAAACTGATGGGCGCGTTTTACCATATCAATTGCAGACAATAACCACAACACAAAGGATCACCGCGTGATCAAAACAAAAGATCTAAACAAGAATCGACTTGATACGTGACATTAACTAGCAAAATTTTTTTTTGAAACAATGAAAAACACAACTCAAGAGTAAAACTCCAACGAAAATCTCAGTCAGCCAACTCTTGTGGGCGTTACTCCAGTAATCATGGACTCTTAGATTTGAATTTTGTAAATGTATATATTTGTGTTGCAAAAATACAATAAACTGAAACTGAAACCGAAACAAGAAAACAACAAGACAACTATGGTACTAAAAGTGGACGGCTGAAAAAAAGTTGTTTTTAAAAAAAAGTACGTTAAATGTAAACTAAAAACAATTGTGACCTATATAGCTTGGCAGCTTGCAAATGTATTTTTCTACCTTATGAAGAGCTGTTTCACTGTATTTTTTGAAAGGCATTTTTGTTTGACAGTTTCCCATTTAAATTTTTTTCCGGTTCAGTTTACCTACATGAACTTCTTCAGTTTACTGTGCCATCAATTTTGGTTCGCACGCGCAGATTGTTTGAAAAGTTTATTTACAAATTTTAATTATTAGGAATGGAGAATTAAAAAACTATACCTTCCATTAAAGGATCCTTCTCGCTGTCGCTTTCTGAATCAGTCTCGCTACCATCTTCACAAGATTTCACAAATGGGCAACTTATTAAACAAAAAACTCGACGCATGATTTCGACAACTGGTAAAGATGAACGTTTTTCGATGTAACAACTAGCGAACACATAGATTATTTTCTGTAATAACTGGCATATGAACATATGTGGTCGTACACACTAAAACTGATTTTCAAAGCAGGTAATTGACGTTGTCTTTAGTTCAAGAAAGACTAAAAATTAACTGCAATCTATGACGTTAATTAATACACTTGAAGTGACGTAATTAATTAGAACGATGTTTCATAATGGCAATCATGAGTAATCATGAATGTAATCATGAGTGATGAAGAAAATCGGACGAACGCGATTTATTAATCACGAATACGATTACAGACTGAATTGGACGACAAGAAGTCCTGTTAGTAATAAAGTATTTAAAATGATTGGCTCAAGAAACTGTCCGATTGCAGATGAATTAGTGCAAATTACAGCAGTTTATGCACCAATCACATTTGAGGAAATTGTAATGATTGTGATTACGTAGAGTATAGATAATTACCACAGGGTAATTCATATAAAACTTTGATTAAAGCCAGGTAATTTAAATGGTCATTTTTCTCAGAGAATTAAACGCAAAAAGTCCACAAGTACTTATCTGTCCTGTTTTTCATTCAAAGGGCTCTTAGAGCCAGCGCATTCATGTAATGAACAATAATAT
>JAOBBB020178178.1:0-12105 GCA_025331005.2 Zoanthus gigantus
TAACCGTGACCGTGCACACAACATCAAACAAAGGAGCATTGTAATCTTCTTTGTAGTTTGCTAAGTTTCCTAACCAGGCCACTTTAATAACTTTGCTTTAGTCAAGTTCAACGTTACGTCCCGTGTGTCAACAACGCGTCATTTGATCTTGGCCGCCTGGCCTGGAGATATTTCGGCTATAAGCCTTTACAATGCAAAAAGTTGTGCCGGATTGCCGGGACGGGAAACTTGGAAGGCTGGGATAGCCGTCTACATGTAAACGAAAATGCAAAATACAATAGATCCGGGAAACTCTGCATACCGACATATCCAGGTTTGCAGGGACTACTCGTTCCATGTACAGAGGCCCCAAGATAGATATTGTTTTTAGATATATCTTAATAACCAAGTGCAAGGTCTGTACGGGAAAATATTTGCCCGAGGTCTTTCACTGTCGCTCGGTCTGTACAAAAGACCAAGGGCAAATATTTTACAGGCCAGACCGAGGAAACGAAGTTATTAAGATATTTATTACATGGCTTCAGTTTTAGGTCAGTAAAAGATAACGCTGCGCGCTCGAGTTAGCGAGAAATCAGTTCAATAACTTCCCGGTCTTGTACGGGAAGTTATAAGACCAATTTTTGGCCAATCATCGTGCTGGATTTGATTATTAGCCCTAGAAATTCAACATGCCATGTAATGAAATAGAGTATCATTTTTCATGAAATTGACCAGTAAGGTTGAAGATTATATATAGACCAAGGAAACCAGAAATCGCCACTCAACAATATATGAATACAGTTCGAAACGTCAGTTCGAAAATTCTTCTCATTACGGTGTAAAACTGGAAAATTTATAAAACTGCTTCTTTATAAAACTGCTTCTTCCCAGCATTCCATTTATGACATTTACTGTCGATAATGATGGTTATCGTTATGCGCCTATCAATGTTATGCCCGTAGGGGGAGGGGGCAGGGGATTTAAAAGAATAGCTTTGTCCTGGGGAGATGGGGGCGAGTTCTTGACAACAGATTATAAAAATTATGGTCTAAGGGAACAAATTATATAGTTTAAGGTAGGGGATTTTGACATAAATTAATCATCCTGGGGGTGGATTTTGACATTTTTGGAGGGCAAAATGTCAAATCCCACCACTTACAAGTTCAATAATAGAAAAGTGGCCAATGCATCTTATGTATAAAATTCATTTACACTTATCAGTTTCTAATAGAGTCTAGAAACAAGCTTGAAACTTGATTGTGTGGTATAATACTCGGAATGGTTTGCGATTGTCGACCTCTATCCAACCGATACGCTGCCTGTTTTATTATGAAATATACAAGGTTACGCATATTTTATATGTAACAAATAACGTTTACCTGGGCAATATAACATATAACTCTTTTTATTTCTTTGATATTGTGCACAAGAAAAAATTCACGTCACATTAAAGATCCTAGACCACAACGACTTGTGCACCAAATAGTATCATTGCAGTTTTTTAATGATCTCAACATTGAGAAATCTAAGGAGCCAATGGCAATTCATTCTGGCCCGACCAACTGTAGTGACTCGTGAAGCGTGTACCACGTGGTATCACCACTCGGACCCAGTCAACACGAATACAAAAGCCTGAATCAAAACATCAATAGCTGGGCTAACTGGGCTAGGCAAAGCTAAAGGAAAATAATTTCCAACTATATAAGTGCATCTTCAAAGGCAGTGGAAGTGGAGAAACTAGGAAAACGGTCCTTTGAAATAATCGTGTTAGAGCGGGGACAGGCCCCCAATTATTCAATTGAAAATCCTTGATGACGTCACAATTTACTTCCTGCTCATCAGCATTTGACTAACGAGGAAGACTTTTAGAAAGATAAAAAAAAAATCGGTGGTACATCTGGCTATGAAAACATTTGAAACCATTCATTATTGTTAAATTTTCAAGGTTTTGGAACGCGTCACAAAAACAGAAATTAACAAAATGCTTTCATCTCAGTTTTGAGATTTTCAATTATAAAGGATTTTCAATACTTAAAACCACTTTTATCTACTAATGTACAACTTGTTAAATATTAACTATTTGGTGCATAAGCGAGTAGGTTAAACGAACAATTTAATCGGCTCTAGATTGAAATGGTTGATAATCGCCGTAGATAGTTTAAGAAGCTGACGTGTCGAGCATTAGTCCATGGTCAGAGCTGCTGAAAACATCGAGGAAGTCAAGTGTTAATATCAAGAGATATAACAAAAAAAAAGTCGAAATATGGATGAAGGCGGGTAGTAAAACGTAAATTGAGACAGAACAACTGTAAATTATATTTATCATTAATAGATAAACAAAAAACTTTTCAACACTGCTTGTATAAATTCAGGATTTTCAGTTGCTCTGACGGAGAGCTAACACTCGAAAAATCAGCTCTTTACTCTACTTATAGTTTTCTAGCTTGTTTAGAAACTTTAGCATATACGTTAATGGTGCAGAGAAATAAAAAAGGAATCTTTTTTCTGTAAGCAAATTTTTGCACACTTTTTTCCCTCATTTCCGGATCAAGTTTCTAACGTGACTAGAAAAACAGAAATTCTAAATTATAAAATTTGTTTGCGAAACAATGTTCCCCTCATAAAATGCCGTGTTCTAAAGGAGGAGAGAATTGGGTTCGAGTTGGGATCGCAAAGCATCTATGGAGTGATTGGATGGACAGAGGCGCCATATTGTTTGTGTCTACGAACTGACTGTCCATCCAACCAATCCATAGATGCTTTAAAAACAACACAACACTTTTGATTTTCAAAGACATGTTTCGACTTTCAGTGTTGTGTTGTTTTTAAAACTGATTTGTTCCCTTGTGCTCCTACGCTCATATAGATGCTTTGCGGTTCCAACTCGAACCCAGTTCTCGCCTTGTTTAGAACATGGCGAATATTGGTCGGATAAGTTAAATTCTGTTTCTGCGATGGAACAAAGAATATATGACTCACTAAAGAACTTTTGATATCGTGATTTTTAAGAAAATTTCCTTAGAAAACGAGTGTAGTTTTCTTACTTTGTAAGCTTTCTTAAGTTTTAAAGTCAAATCTTGTTTATCTTTGTTCATTCTCTAGCAAAAATTTTACACTACTGAAGCATATCGCAGTCACGTCAAGAAGGATTCAATCATGGCTGAAACAGTACAGGCTGCTAAGAGAAACACCGAATGCCGCCAAGAACAGAACTTGATTGATGCAAACTGGGCCCGAGAAGGATACATTACTCTATGTTGTGTCCATTGCCTCTGTTGAGTTGGAGTCTCGCTGAATGGAATCGAACATGGCAGCGAGGTCTGGGTTCGACTTGATCTGTGACACAAAATCGCTCAGGAGAGGGCTTTTGTCTGAAAATGCAGATCATTATTTTGTTAATCTAATTTACAAAATAATTTGGATAGTACGTGCGCTTTGACTGGTAAACAAGCGTGCTTTTATAGTGCTATGAAGCACGAAATTGACGTGAACAATATGGTTCACTGTCTTCAAGTTGTAAAAGAAACTTGTTTCATGGATGAAATTATAGTATACATATGCGCTTCGTATATCATCTTTCTCTTTTTTTTAAGTCGAAAAATGGTATTTTTATAAAAAAAAAAATAAACATGTTCTCCGTACTTTCATAGCCTGGTGAAAACCTCGGCAAAGTTTGTGAGAATTCTCGTTCAGGTGAAAATCCTCGACTGCGTCTTGGGTTTTCACTGATCTGCTCTCGAGTTCTCCCAGAGTTTCACCTTGGTCTTCACCAGGCTATGAAGGCACGGAGTACATGTTTTATTTCTTAAATCCAACATTACATGGGATATCAGATGTTTAACAAGTATGTGGAGTGGCCCATCAGAATACCGTATCTGTAAAAGTGCATGCAAGGAGAAAATCCGTGCTCCCACAATATGAATTATACATGCAGTCGATAATTCATCGTATCACAAACGGTGGAAAAAAATATAAAGTTGACCCCAACCTTAAATAATACTAACAATCTAAACGGTTAAAAAACCATAACGAATCGAGCCATTTCCACATAAAAGCATAAAGTGAGCGATATATGGAAGAATGGAAGAGGGATAGCACAATCATATGCTTTTAGTAATTTCAACACCATACTGTAGAAGGTCTTTTCAAATAACTTACTACATACTTTTTATTTTCTGTTGTGCCTGTGTTTATTGTGTGTGTGTGTTTCCGACCTAGTATTGTAAATTATTTTAATGTAATTTAGCTTCCATGTCCTTTAACTTTATAGTTATTTTTGGAGGCCAAACCCTTTAGTATTTTTTTCATCTATCTTTGTATTGTTGTTATGTCAATCAAAGGTTAAATAATAAAGTTGTTGTTGTTGTTAATAAAAAACATAAAACTGCTTTCGAATTTTGCATTTGTAAGCCATAGTTACCAATACGTTTAGCATTAAGAAAGTCAGGGAACACAACTTATGACGTCATTAATTTATATATTCAAACCTGCATATCTCGAGACCTAAATGTTATATTGAAAAAATTTCAACATCATCCTTCAAGTTGTAGAGAGGTCTTTTCAAATAACACATAAAACTGTTTTTCAGTTTTATTTTCCAAGTGCAAAATAGTTATCTATAACTCACTCTCCTGCCCACGCAAACTCAGCTTTCCATTCTTTCGGGGTAGGTAAATGAGTACCAGTGTTTGCTGGAAGCTAACCTGCGATGGATTAGTGTCCCGTCCAGGGGGAGTCAAAAACTCTCATCCGCTTAACACAACAGAAACGAGAGATAAGCACCGGCTCCATGGGCCACTTGGCTCGTAAAGGATTTAGCTGAACTTATAGTTAACTATCTGATGTAACAACTCACTAACTCGCTATCAAAACACATACCACTGTCAGGAATAGAAAGCAGCGCTGCTACCGCTCTTAAAGCTGATCTCTTTAACTCGTCTTGTTTCTCAAACTCCTGTTTAACAGAGTTCGCCTTGACCTTGGTTTGCAGAGTGGCACGGAGCGGCTCAACTAGAATGTCCATTCCTGGAAAGAGGTAATGAAACTAATGAGACTAAATGAAAAGAAACTATTCGCTATTTGAGACAAACACAACATTCATTACTGTGATTACGTTTTGAACACACTTTAGCATCGATTCACAAAAAAAAGTAACCAATAACGCAAAGAGAATTTCAAGTGACCAATGACCTCTAATAGACCATTTTCGTATTTGTAGTTGCTGCTTTCTGCAATGACAGCGGACTCAATTTGTACAGTCTCAGCCTCGCTATGAAGTTAAATATTTCTAAATGCCAATGTAGTTTTACACTACTTACAACTATTTGTATTGTTGGAGGTGTGACTTCTCGCTCTCTCTCACCAGTACTTTTGAATATTTAACCACAAAACGAGGCTAAGACTATATGAAACGAATCTGCAGTTATTCAAATCAGCGGCAACTAGGAATTCGAAACTGGTCTACTGTTTAATAGAAAATGCCAAACCTACTCTGTAAAACAGCGTTCGGACACAATGAAGCTAATCGTACTAACATCAGAAATGTTAACATCTGAAACAGACGAAAGAAAAAAATAGAGTTAGGGAAGGTTTTTCGTTAATAGGAATAACACCACTGTTCTTATTGCCAGCTTCATTATTAACAATATCAACAGTATCTTCATCATCGTCAACTATTTATTACCAACTTAAACATTATCATCACAAACGTTATCATCACCATAACAACATGTGAGTACCAATAGCATTAAAGACAAAGACCAAACATCAACATCATTACAAAAATACCACCGCAATCTTTCCTACCCCATCATTATGATTATAAGTAATAATAATGACGATGTTGATGACGACGACGACGATGATGATGACAACGATGATGATGATGACGATGAAGACGATGATGATAACGATGATGACGACGACGACGACGATGATGATGACGATGGTGGCGACGACGATGGGGGCGACGACGATGATGGTGATGACGATGGTGATGATGATGATGATATCGATGATGATGGAGATGATGATGACGATGTTGACGACAACGACGATGATGATGATAATGACGACGATGATAACAAAATCACTACTATTACGAACAACACCAATACCAATATCATCATAACCAAAACTAATAATACTATCCTCACGGACTATCGACAACATCATCATCATCATCAACAGTTATAAGCAGCAGCACCATCATCACCACCAATAACATAATTACGTAAAAGAAGTAAGTTAACTAAAAAATCGTTTTAAGAAGAAAACTATTGAATAAAATACGTCATCTTGTTGCAAATCTGATTTCTAAGAGATAGTCTAATGTTGAATTTTTCGACCGCAAATTATCTTTCAAAAAATTCTGTATTACTTAACAATGACAGTAGCACTGTCGAAACGTCGTGAAATTAAAAAAAAAAATTTTAACCGTTCATTTTATCGTAAAACTATCTTTTCCCTTATATCATTATTTTAAATCTAAATATTTACTTACCTTAATATCATAATGGTCTTTTAATCCATCTTCTACGTGATTGAGAAACTCGAAGATGTCAAGTCTGTCCAGGCACGTGTCTAATAAAGTGTACATACACTCAAAAGCTGCCTTGAAAGATAACAGAGTAAAAATTATTATTGGCAGATGTCCAGTCTAACCAGGCACTTGTCAAATAAGGTGTACACATACTCAAACGCTGCCTTGAAAGGTTATTTATTCATGGTACAAGACGAACTTAAATCGCCAATCACAATGAACTGTGGGGGGAGTGGGTAGGGTGTGCTATCCGGTCGTCTTTCCCTTCTTCCAATAGCTGTAGTTTCAGCAAAACTTTTCGGTTTTTTTCAAAGCTGCAGTCCACTTAAGAACAATATGCACTTAAATCCCCTTAAAGTGATGATTCAGCCAGTTTATTTGGACAACTTTATTATCCGACAGTCCAAACCTGTACATAATATTTTTAAGCTACGTTGTCTTACAAGGCTTACAATGAAATGTCACAAAGAAAATGAGGGTCAAAGAACGTTCCCAACTTATCAAATTCTTATTCAAACCATGCCAAAACCCTAAAAGAAACAAAGGGTGGCAGTAACTTACTTTTCTTATATCCAATCCGTCGTCCACTGTGTGTTTGAAAGGTCCCATCTCCACTTCCCTGATGAGCTCTTTCTAGAAAATAACCAAGATGCAGGGTCTTAAAACAATTGAGAAGATGCTGCGTATAGTTAGACTTTCGCGTCTTCTCAGATTTCGAAGTTAAACTGTAGGCCCACACACATCTATTGTAAAGAGTAGGGTAGCTATCACGATTTTGTGCGGTCTGCCTAATCTACTGAGATCATTCTTAATGTATAAACGTATGTCAGCCGCTGGACGATCTAAGACTCTCTCTTTGCACTTGGGGGTCACGTGACCACAACTACCTTAAATCAATTAGCTATGACAAAATGGCATCCAGAAATGGAAAGAGCAGGTTGATATTTGTAAAATGGCAAAGTTTTAACTATTGACTTCAAATGTGTAAAAAGTGGCAAGCAACAGAAAATCGGATATTTTCTAAGGATTTGTATGACTGGAGAGCGAGCCTTGCTGTCCAGTATCATTTTCACATACATTTCCTTAGAACAACTTTGTTTTTATTTTTGCTGTCATTTTTAAAGTTCTTAACGTTGAGACTTGAAACTACGCCTTCTAACTAATTTTAACGTACTCTTTCCATTTCTGAACATCATTTAGTCATATCTAATTAATTTAAGGTAAGTGTGGTCACGTGACCTCTAACTGCAAAGGGCCAATTGTCCAGTTTGTATTTACTTGTAAAGCGCATTTGATCATTTATATGGATATATGCACTTTATAAATTAAAGTCATTATTATCAATATCAAAATGCTCAAACATCCTTGTAATGGTGACACACTGGCAAACAAAACTGTTGACATAAATTATTATTATGGCCTACATAATTATTCCTCTGCATCCTTCCACAATTAGTTATTATCTTCAATGGAAATTCAGGGGTTTCGAGTCAGGCCGGACGGCAGACACAACCTCAGGTTGTTTGACATGTAACGTCCGGTCCGGTAGTTCAAAAACAAAACCAGCCTCGTATTTCATTGCAGTCCCAACCATAACTGACTGCTACTCCTCTGGAGTTTCGGTGAGTCAAAAACTATTTAAAATGAAATACATGTGCACTCACTCTTATTTTTGTTTCATTATACAGTTCGGGAAGTATGGTCTCCAATAGGTCCCGGATAAGAGTTGGTTTGTTATGTGCTGCTGAATTGAATGTTACCAAGGCAACGCGTCGAACATTCTACAACGAGATGAATAAATTAGTAAAAACAACACAACATAGCCATTTATAAAATGATTTGGATAGTACGTACCTTTTCATTGGTCTACAAATAAGTATTTATAGCGTTATAAAGTATGAAAATGACGTGAGCAATATGGTTAGCTGTCTCCAAGTTGTGAGAATTTGGTTTCATAAAAGAAATTAAAGTATACATACGCGCTTCGTGCATCATCTTTCTCTTTGTTAAGACAAAAAATAATAATTTTATGAAAGAAATAAAACATGTTCTCCGTGCCTTCATAGCCTGGTGAAAACCGACAACATTTGGGAGAATTCGAGAGCAGATCAATGAAACTGTTTTAAAACTGCTCGAAAATTTCACAAACTTTGCCGAGGAGACAGCAAATCGTATCACTCACATAGCGCTATGAAAACACACTTGTAGACCAATCAAAACGCACTTACTATCCAAATTATTTTATAAAAAAGAAATAAAACAAGTTCTCTGTGTCTTCATAGCCTGGTGAAAACCTCGGCAACGTTAGTGAGAATTCTCGAGCAGGTGCAAACTCTCAACTTCGCTTCAGTCTTATCCCAGCTGTGGATGCACAAAAAATGTTTTATTTCTTTAATACTAATCTAATGTACACTGTTTGGGAAACAACTTTACATGCCTGGATCAGTCGCTTTAAAGTTAGTTGATCTCTTTTTAAAATTATGATTAACTTAAATCTTTACTTGTCTAATTATCACTGTTTCGTAAAAAAGTGTTCAGAGTGTTGATCACTAGAAAAAGTAACACTCCTTAAATATTCTATTCTATTTACTTACCAAATCAGGATCTTGAACTGTTCTAAGGAACTCTCCGATACACACCTTCAGTTGAGCATCAATTGGTTGAGGCTGTAACATAAACAAGATATCATTAACGCTGTTTCAATCTAAACTATACCATTATAATAGGGGATGAACAAATTTAATAATATTAGTAAATTACCATCTTGACCGCAAATACAATGATGTAGATAAAGAAGGAATGGTGTTAACCGTTTTTTGTCATGACGGCCGTGTTCGACGATGTTGAGGATGACGACAACGAAGATAGACATGATTAAAGTGATAGTAATGGTAATGATAATGATGGTGATGATGATAGTGTTATCGATGATAGAGAAAGATGATGAAGACGAAAATGGTAATGATGATGATGCTGGCTGTTGTTGTTGTTGTTGATGATGAATGATGATGATGATGATGATGGTGATGTTAATGATGGGGAAGATAATCGAGATGATAATGCTGGTGATTGTGGTGATGTTGATGGTTTGATGATGATGATAATGATGGTGATGTTGGATGATGATAATGATGATGATGATGAATAATGATGATGGTGGTGATGTTGATGATGATGATGATGGTGGTGATGATGATGATGAAGATGAATGATGATGATGATGATGATGAAGATGAATGATGATGATGATGATGAATAATGATGATGATGATGATGATGATAATGATGATGATGGTGAATAATGATGATGATGATGATGATAATGATGATGATGATGATGGTGGTGATGATGATGGTGATGATGATGATGGTGATGATGATGGTGATGATGATGATGATAATAATGATGGTGATGACAATGATACTTTGGGGGTTTAAGGTACTCTTAAGTTATATCGGTCAACTACGTATGATACAAACAAGTGCATGCACACCAAACTTGATCTAAGAAAAATGCCGTACCAAACAACATTACGCTCTTATCATTACCCACTCTGAAACACTCACCTGATCTGAAATCGTAAACTTGACAGACGTTACAACTGTACTCCTAGCAAATGCTGATCCGGAATGCAGATACTCCTTTGAAAAACAGAAAAAAAGACAAGCGAGTCATGCAGCACAATAATGCTGACGAAGTGGATAGAGAAGGAAGAGATCATGGTGAGTTCTAGCTTCCCAATGATTCCCAAGATGTCTGTCTTCCAAACTTAAGGTTCCGAGGTTTGAAAACCTAGTTTAACAAAATGTTTAACCTTCAATTTTGCTAGTCATGTCATCCGTAATAACACTGGAACATAAACAAAGCAATACCAATTACAAACAAAAATCTTGTTAATACTAAAAAGGTGACAAAAGATCAACTTAATATATCAACAGTTATTGATCTCAGACTGATATGAAATAACAAACTGGTTTGAATAAACTTAAACTAAAATTAAAACAAAACCACAACAGATACAGTAAAACTCACCTTTAATAACGGCAAAAGCCTCTCTGGGTCTATTAAGGTGAGTTTACCGAGACATTCTGCTACAACGTTTCGTGTTCCTTCCTCTGCACTCTCACAATGACTGAATAACAACGTCCTACAGAGGGGTGGGGTGGGGTTGGAAAATTAGTAAGGACATACCATTTGATTGTTAAAGTTCACATGGCTTGTAGGAAGAATTACATTTTAGTACTATCAGGGTCTTTATGGATAGCATAAAAGAATCTGAATTAGGATAAACTGATTTTTAAGGCATGAATGCTTTCATGTCATCAAAAGGACTCCGTCACTCATCCATGCCACCGACTGATAACCAATCGATTAACAGATCATTAAGGCCAGGGCCCTTGTTTTTCGCACTTCGCTGAAAGACATTAGGTGGTTGGCGCAGTTGGTAAGATCTCTGCCTTCTAGCCACAAGGAAATATGCACCGGCTCCATGGGCCACTAGGCTCGTAAAGGATTTAGCTTTAGCTTTAGCTTAATGAAGCACACGAGCTGGAGGTCGGTAATATATGCAAACTTTACGTGTGTGACTGTTGCCACGCAACATTAACAGCATGACTACTAAGCAGCTTTTCAATTTTCAGTGTAACGTCTAGTCCATTTTTTTCCAAATGCCATTCTCATCAACAGCTTCAGCAGTTTGAGAATCTTTGAATTGTGAACACATGTCGACAACACTGAACTCTTTCCAATTAACTATCTACAAACTAACATTCGAAATGGACTCGTACTTCGTGAAGAAGCATCGTATCCCGGATCGAGTACAAGATTTAACGAACAGGAAATATTCTTAAGACAATACATTTACGTTCCCATGATTTTCAGTTCAGCGCTTTATAGCATTACTAAAAGACCACTTTTATGCATTGTGTTCAAAGTCGTCATGTCATAATTTCTACTATACTTGAATTGGTTTTGTGAACTGGTTTGCTAATGGATTAACATCTTTGTCAGTCGCGGCGGGCTAAATAGTAAACAATATTTAAACAGTTTTAAACCTCACATTGCATTTCATGCCTTGTCTAAAAGCCACCATTGCTTAGGAATGTTGTTTAGCGAAAGCCTTGAATTTTTTAAGCACATGCTGAGGATTGACTAAAAATTTATTTATTTATCTATCTATCTATTTATTTGTTTATTTATTTCTAATTTATTTATTTATAAGCTTTACCCGTAACAAAAGAATAACAAATATCTGAAAAAAAAACGTAGAGCCGGAAATTAACAACAGATATTGGTCAGCTAAAAGCATCACAAAAGAAACTCCGGACCCAAAACTATGAGCTGAGTTACACGATAATCAAAACGTTTTACAAGTACGCAGGTCTTCACTATCATACGTTCTATCCAGACAATGTTCAAAATCATAAACAAAAAATAAACTTCCAAAATAAAAAAATGATACTTGTGAATAAACTTTTTATCATTATTTATTATTATTATTATTATTATTTGTAGTAGTAGTAGTAGTAATAGTAGTAGTAGTAGTAGTAGTAGTAGTAGTAGTAGTAGTAGTAGTAGTAGTAGT
>JAOBBB020178268.1:0-12105 GCA_025331005.2 Zoanthus gigantus
GATTAGTTGGAGGTGATACTGGTGTATGAGTGATTAGTTGGAGATGATACTAGTGTATGAGTGATTAGTTGGAGATGATACTAGAGTATGAGTGATTAGTTGGAGGTGATACTAGTGTATGAGTGATTAGTTGGAGGTGATACTGGTGTATGAGTGATTAGTTGGAGATGATACTAGTGTATGAGTGATTAGTTGGAGATGTTACTAGTGTATGAGTGATTAGTTGGAGATGATACTAGTGTATGAGTGATTAGTTGGAGGTGATACTAGTGTATGAGTGATTAGTTGGAGGTGATACTGGTGTATGAGTGATTAAATAGTGAGTTTGAACTACAGATTTTTGCAATAATGAGGCTATAATGTTTGACATGAAATGCTACTTTTTGAAAAACAATTACCAATCAAAATTGTTTTTATAAAAAAGAAAAAAATTGTGAATAAAAATGAACTGTTTCACATATGTGGTTGTATTATGCCTTTGATTAGATATACATTGACCCGGATGCTTCCCTAGCTCTGGCAGTGGGCGTGATAAATATTATCATATCTTCGATAAGAATAAACTGTGTCTTACAATCTCCTCCTATATTATTCAAACGAAATGATGCTAAGCTACAAAAATGATAAGAAACCGCAAATTAATAAAAAAAAAAGATCCTCTCAAGTTTAACATAATGAATAGAACAGATTTATCATACTAAACTTTGTTCAAATAAGAGTAAAAATTATATAAAGTGTTATCAATGGGTATTTAAAGAACATGAAATCGGTCGTGAGAATAAAATACAGTTCAATTGAAAGCGGGCCTAATGAAAACGGCTCCCGCCGGGTCGACAACGTTCGGGTCCGACAAATTTCGTGTCCGAAAAATATTGGGTCTGAAAAAGATCGGGTCCGTCAAATTTCGGGTCCGAATTTGTGTCCTTATAATAAATCGGGTCCGATTTAAGAAATCGGACCTGAATGGTTTTTGGTGTCCTATCAATCATTTTGTTCAACAAGACGGTAAAAGTGAAGCTTGACGAGTAAAATTGGGCTAGCTTTACCAGGACGAGGGATTGACCCACCCCTGAACGGGCTAACCGCCAAGGCTAGATCTAATTTTAAGGAGCTGTTTTGGCCTTTTGGGGCCTCGTTTAATAGCTTGCCATAGCTAACAAACAGGGTCAATGGACCACAGAAGATAAGTAAAAATGAAACCCTTATGCTTGCGGGATGTGGCTAAATTGATAAAAATCCCTTATATATAGATAGCACATGCGTGCTAGCATGCAGCTATCTTGAAGCCACTAATATGAGGATTAACTGAGGCGATGTTGGTAGCCTTTAATGAATAAAATGTTGTGCATTAGAACTAATGTCTATTCAATATACAGGTGTTTACTCAAATACACTGATAAAGCGCTTGTTCAGTGCTAAAATGTATATTAACACATTTTAAACAGTTTATAAATGTTTAAGATAAGATCAAATTCAAAGCTAAAACTAGAATTTTCTGGGAATTCACAGAGTACTTTGCTTTGTATTGTTATATGGAAGACTTCATTGTTGACAGTTTTTAAGTACGTACGATTTTCTGCCAATTTTTCTTGGTGTTTAATTACTGACTAATGGCGCCTTGCAGTCTTTGAACCACTAATGAGACTGACCAGCATAGAAAGAAAGAACATGCTACCTAATTCAGTCGATTGCCGGATTGGAAACATAATAACAGACGAAACGTCAGATAGAAATAAAATATTTTGGGATAAAACATTAGAAAACTAATACACAGAGATAAAATCTTGATGTTATAAAATGTTTATGTTAATTAAAGTATTTCAAAACATGGTAGTTTTTCTTAAATAGAAAATGCTTGGAGCTACATTTTTCTCGCCATGATTGAAAACTGCAAACTGTTTGTGCTTTGTTTGACTCTATTTGCTATATTTGTAACACAAATATTTAAATCGAAGTATACTTGTTTTTGTATTGCCGCACTGTGTATTGCAACTGAAGTTTGAAATACAGATTGCCACAGATCAATACTCAACATCAAACAATTTCATGGCAGCAGTATCATTGGAAACATTAACTTGAGATGTTTGAAAATATTTTGAGCCTCAACAATTAAATTTCAACTCTTTATCTGTAACCATTCTTAAATTGGAATTGTCAAAATAAATTGATGACCGCAAAAAAGGAGAATTTGTGTTATTTCCTAATAATGTATCTTAATAGTGTCGTTGTTGACAACAAAGAATATAACAACTATGTTCAATGTTTTTAAAATCACATTGTGATTCTAAAAAAAACCATAACCGTCGCATATTGAAATTTGTTGCGGTCTGTTTTTATTTCAAAACTCCATTATGTGTGATTGAAAAAAACGCATTCATATTTTATTATCCTCGAAAACAGATAATTTTGTTTTTGCAAATAGATTTTAATTTTTAGAGCATTGAATTGTTTTTGCACTTGGATTAAGACTTTTAGACCAAGTTGCAAAGTTTCCAAGACAGTTTTTCTTAAAATAAAACCTTTTGTGTTTTGATATATCCTTTGATAACAACAAAATTGAAAATGGACCGGAACTGAAATATGCATGGCACTTTTAATCATAAATAGCTAGACATATATAAAATCGAGCTTCGTATCGGTTTCTGAGGGTTGGGTGTTTTCAGGATTAACGCAAGCCTCCAATCAGTTCGTTGATATTCAATTGAAATCAGACTTTTAATAACTTGCAGAAGAGGTGCACAGATGTTTTTTGAACAAAAACGTAAAAACTGAACAAAGTTAAAGGTAATTTTCAACACTCAAAATATTAAACACGGATATAAGCGAAACACAGCGACCATGAAAATAATGAATTTAAACTCCCATCAACTTTTTTTTATCATTTTCGAAAACATAAAAAAGTGCAACTTTAGAAACACCATTTGAGCTGCGGCTCAATAAGTTTCGTGCCATCAAAAACCAATATTCAACACTATTATTTGTATAGTTTTGAATTCAGTATTATAAAATTATAGTTGTAATTGTTTTAGAAGAAAGCCGTCACATACCTGCTGATCCCTCTTAAGGTTATTTTTTGGAATAAGAACCAAAGATTTTTCGATTCCTGAGGGCAATGGTTTTCTTTCTTGTAGCGAGCGGGTGAATCATTTATGTGACGTAGAGTCGACACTTCTACTTTGTCAAATCTATAAGGAACAAGAGATTCATTTGATGAGAAACGAACAAAGGACAATTAAAGGTGATTAAGTTGTAATAGAAGTGCAAAGTGCCCCCAGCTAAGACCAGAAAAAGTATAATTTATTTTTATTATTCAAATAAACAAGCACGGCATACAAAAAATGAGAAAATATTTCTTATAAGGTGTTCAATTTTTCCATTTATCATCAAGGTATGCGTAAAGGTGTGTTCTGTTCAAAATATTTGAAAAAGTTTTCTTGATTTCAGGTTTTGTTACTTACATGCTTTTCTAAACTATAAAACGTTTACATAAGAAACTGTGATATTTTGTTCTAACTTAGTAAAACAGATAAGAATTTTAGAAAATATGAAAACTTTATCTGAAAGACAAAATAAATCGAAACGTGTGATATATTATTGATAAATATTATACTGTACATTAAATTGCACTTTTGTAAGTCAGGATATTGTTCAGAAGATTTTTAAAACAGTCACTAGAAACTAAAAAGCTGGCAATACGATAATGGAATAAAGAGATTCCTTGTTAATATAAAACTCAAAACAAAATATTTTTTGTTTTTATAATTTAAAAGTGTTTATATTTTGTGTTAAAATATAATTAAACTGCCTGAAGAAGACTTCGTTAATTTCTATCTTACTGTTTTTCTAAAGGTCATCTATTCATTAACAAAATTGTTGTTAGCCTATTTTTAAAGCAAAATAGAAATCTTCCCTCTGCTTGATTCACGTTAATTATAAATAAGCATTTTTTCATGATCCCGGAAAAACTCGATCTAGATTTGAAATAAGAAACAAATTATAACAACCCTATAATTCTATAAATCCTATGAAGGAGTTTGTTATCTTTATCATTCATTTCTCTAACTCTTCAACAATTTCATGAATTGACTATAATTAATTCATATCTTTTAGAATACACGGACATCAAGAAGTCAGACATTTAAGTAATTGTGATTACTAATTAGAAAATATTAAAAAAAAAGGTAAACCAGTTTACTAGTATTGATTACACAACCTCCTGGCTAAAATTTCCCTCCTGCCAAGAACAGCAGACTCCTATTAGAAAGCAAATCCTACAATTAGGCATAAAAGCAATAACAATTTGATGCTTGTATGAGAATCATAGACTTTTGAGCAATTTACGTATATCTACCTAAGCACCAACTTATCAACCTATCCATCGATTTCATCCATCCATCCACCATCCATCAATCCATCCATTCATTTATCCATCCATGCATCCATCCATTCATGCATCCATCCATCCATCCATCCATCCATCCATCCATCCATCCATCCATGCATCCATCCCTCTTTTCATGCATCCATCCATCCATCCATCCATTCATTTATCCATCCATCCATCCATCCATCCATGCATCCATCCCTCTTTTCATGCATCCATCCATGCATCCATCCATCCATGCATCCATCTTTATTATATAGGTACTGATGAAATAACGGAATTTTTCCGTTTAATAAAAAATGATTATATCTTCATCGCGCGCAGTGAATAAACTATTTTTATCTTTCACGTGTGATGATAATGGTGTCACCATGGTTACTAACACGATTAACCAATTACAAGAGAGCTTCCCGTTCTGGCGCGCGCCCGGTTCTTTTGAATCTTCATTCACAAAATGTGGAAATTTCATCTGTATCTATAAAATAAACAAAAACATTCCATGGCCGCTGGGGGACAAGAATTCTATCTTCGTGTGCTAAAAGTATCTCTCACTTGTTTGTTTCGCTAGCTCGTGAGAGATACATTTAGTTCTTGCAGTAGAAATTCTTATCCTCAAGCGGCCATGTTATATCCTCTATATCTATCAAACAATATATCTTTCGTTCTTGTTGCGACCACTATACCCAATTGGTGTGCATTTTATTCTAGTGTTTAAGTTGTGTATTGTGAGTAAAATACGTTGTATAAGCTTGCTTCTTACTGCAGCCACTGTATTGCGTTGGTTGTTTATTGCAAGTATTATGTATTGTTTGCGCTTGCATTTTATTGCAGCCATAGTACTATTTTGTTTGGGTAGTACTAGTATAAGTATTATGTGTTGTATTGACCATGAAACACGAGAAACTCGTGGTATATAACTAGGATGAATTTGATATCATACTGTATCATAATCTTTAACATGGTATTGCATATATTTCACAGTGTTGCACTCATAATGTATCATAATGTTTAACATGGTACTGCAAGTTAAGCAATAAAACAGACTGTTTTTATGGGTTCACTGGAATAATAAACCACTTGGGACGTTGGGAGAAAAGTTTGTAAATCCCGAGCCAAAGACGGAACTTGTAACTGATGTAGTGGACGCCTAAATTTTTTTCTCGGTGGTTCAATCAAAGTTGTCCATCAAAAGGACATTGCTGCATTTGCGAAGTCGCTGAACGGATGGAAGTTTGTAATACCTTTAAAGGCTAGACTCCATCACCGCGGCACTGCTTTTTTGTGAAGTCTATTAATTTCTTTGTAATTATGAATGAAAGCTAGTAGGCATTTTTTGTCTCAACAAACCTGTAAAAACACCTACGGCCCTCTGTGTTGCCATTTTGGTTAGTTTTGATTGTAGTGCTGTCTAAATTTTCAGTTTGCATTTCTGCAAATCGTTTCTCTTTTCTTTGTTATCTCGTTGCTGAACTCAGCTACATTTTCGGAGCCTCTCTCCTTTCCAATGAATTAAATTTCCGAAGGTCATCATGTTTGGCGGTCAGTTTTTTTGAAAAAAAAAAGGCACTAATTCTTTTTTCGCTTTCTAATTTCCAGCTGTGGTTTACCGGCACAATAAACCACAGTTACTGAACCAACAACAACGCACGTACCATTTTGGTTATTTTATAACATATATTGGACAGTGATGCATCCATAATGTTTCATAATAGTTATTCCTATATTTCACAGTGATGCACTTCTTTACATTTCGTCTTGTTACGTATTGTTGTATCGTAATATACTTATATATTCTTCTTAATTTAGCGTTTTATATTATGCCACATTTACAGTTTAATCATAATTCTGTTTTTAATTTTGCTATTTCCTCAGGAGTATAAACTTGTTGTAAGACATTCTCAAATACCGTGCAATAACCTTTTTGCGGGAATTTGTTTAGTTGGTCCTTTTTTGGCGAAACTCGCAAAAATAATGCACGCAAATTTGTGTTCTTAAGGTCCTGTTCAATGGTCCCGACATTTCACCCAACATGCTCCAAGCATTTGTGAAGTCAAACGTTGGGATTGTTTGACATGGCCATCAGACCATGCATGTTGGGAGCAGACTTTTTGTGTTGGGTCAATGTTGGGTAGAGTTTGATTCCAAGCTATTGTTTTCACGTCTCGGGTTCTTGTAGTTGTCGTGACCATTTGACCGGGAGAGCATGCGTATTATGAAAGATAAATCCTTTGAAAATCTTTTAAACAAGACTGGTTTATTTCAACCCCTGTCCAGACATTTGACACAACATCCACCATAGAAGGAAGTGTGGCTCAGTGGTCAGAGTTGGGGATTTGAATGCGCAAGACCCGGGTTCGAATCATCGACTCGGACTACTGAATGAATATGTCTTCGGTGATCCCAGGGGCAAATTCACTACGCCTTGTAAATAGCCAACTGGTTTGCCTCCTACCAGCTGGGATTCTTAACTGGGAGAGAGGGGGAATTTAACATGACACTGAAAAGCCCCTTTAGAGGAGTTGTCATTATGTAATTATTATTATTATTATTACCAAACATTTGTCCGGCCTAATTTGGCCAGATTTTTGTATTGTCGGATGAAAATGTCAAATAGTCCCGGACACATTGCCCGACATTCAGACCGCACGAGGTCTGTTAAATAAACCGATCTTGTTTCAAAGACTTTTCCAGGATTTATCCTTCATAATACGCATGCTCACCCACGAATTTTGTCGTCACCCTTTCAAACAAACACGACAGGAAGCCGACACGGTGAAACAATAGAAATGTTGGGTCGATGTCGGGACAATGTTTGCTCGGAATCAGACTTTAGCCGACATTGACCCAACAGAAAAACCCCGCTCTCACGCTCCCAAAGTTTGACTTCACAAATGTCGGGTGCATGTTGGGTAAAAGGTCGGGAACGTTGAACAGGAACCTTACCAGACCTCAAGCGGTACGAATGTCGGGACCGTTTGACATGTTCATACGACAATACACAAAACTGGCGAACATTTGGTCCAACAAATGTTGGGTTGATGTTGGGTGAAATGTCGGGACCGTTTGACAAGTTCATCCGAATATACACAAAACTGGCCAACATTTGGTCCAACAAATTTTGGGTTGATGTTGGGTGAAATGCCGAGACCTTTTGACTTGTTCATCCGACATTACACAAAACAGGCCAACATTTGGTCTGCCAAATGTTGGGTTGATAACGAGTGAAATATCAGGACCGTTTGACATGTTCACCCGACAATACACAAAACTGTTTAATATTTGTCCGACAAATATTGGGTGATGTTGGGTCAAATGTCGGGACCGTTTGACAGGGGCATTCTACGGTGTTCAAATTTTGTCATTTCCTGTGGTATTATTCCCACCGCATTATAACTTGACATTAAGTATAAAATAAGTTTCTTCCCAATTTTTTTTCGAATAAATTATTTTCTTCCAATTAAATTGGATTCACTACAATTCGCACTCTTCTCTGTTCTCAAGTAATCTGCCTGCTTATTCTCTCTTATGACAGATTGGTTTTACAGCTTACTTCCTTTTGAAGTTTTTTTAATTCACCCGAATTGAGTCTTAAAGTGTCTCATTTAGCGATACTTCGCTCCTTATCCTTGTCTTTCACAAAGGTACAAGTCAGGAAAAAAACTATGCACAATGGAAGACTGTCATTTAGGTCCTCGTAGACTTACAAGGTGCGCAAAGGAAAAGTGCTTTGAACAATTTCATTTTGCCTTCTTGTAGGTTAGCTTTTTTGTTTGTCCTACTATATTATTAT
Source organism: Zoanthus gigantus (assembly GCA_025331005.2). Classification (NCBI taxonomy): domain Eukaryota; kingdom Metazoa; phylum Cnidaria; class Anthozoa; order Zoantharia; family Zoanthidae; genus Zoanthus; species Zoanthus gigantus. The sequence continues at coordinate 8,175 of JAOBBB020178268.1, forward strand.
CTTTGCTCAATAAAATAACTTTTGTGATTTGGCAATTTGAATTGTGAAAATTCTTTGTTTCGATAAATCAACTTTTTATTTTGTTTCTGTCCGAAAAGCTATCATAGAACTAAAAACAAAGGATGAAGATTCTTGCCATAAAAGAATAGTTCTTATGATTTTAAATGTGTTTAAAACAGCAAAAATTGAAAGCTTTTAAGAGTCATCGTCAATCTTTACAAATATTTTTCCGGTATACATGGAAGAGATTAAAACAAGCTTTTGAACACTCTAATTCCAAGGAATTTTGAGTTCCTTGCACGCATTTATGACGTGAGCGAAATGTCAGCAATTCGACCCTAGAAAAATTGCTTCATTGAGCAAAACTAAAACAACGCCAAAAAAGGCTTAAAAGCAATTGGTAAAGGAGTTCTTTCATTTAATCTACATTAGAAGCCAAATTATCATTGTGCAAGTCAAGACATTTTCGCGAAACGGCGCCAATATTGTTATATATAACAGTACGAATCGCCAACTGAAACGAAATGGAGTGTTGTATTTATATTACAGTTATCACTGTAAGTATAGCGAATTTAAACTTGGTTTAGATTTGGAACTTTATCTACGTTAAATTCTTACCAGAGCTGAAACGATATAAATTCAAATGGCAATAATGGAACATTTCTGTATACTTTCATTTTCACGTGGGTGCAAACTTCAGATTAAAAAAAAAAAAAATTTAGTGACAGAAAACCGTTTTCGATATGCTTAAAATTTGAACTTACTAATGGCATTCGTTAAACCTCACCATTCGCGTATGTACAGACTGAACTAAGCTTCATTACATCTTTTTGGGTAAACCAAGAAAAACTAGGTTAAAATCGTTTGATTTCATTTTTTGACTGGAATGTTAATTTGTTTTCCGCAAAAGCAATGTTTTAAACGTGTTGAAATTGAGCTTTTCAAGTGTTCGACTCTCTTGGCCACACTGGCTTTTTCCTTGTTTTTTCATTTTTATACAGTTTTTAGCTTTATCTTGAAATAAATTATATTGAACAAAACCCAGCAGTAACTTAACTTTGATGTAATGTAAAAATGGCACAATGGAAATGAAGAAATATAAAGAAGATGACCTACCGGCCTTGAAGGGAGCTCCTCGAGAGATTGCTCAGAATAATTCAATGACCTTGCTCAAGTCAAACTAAAGAATATAATTTAGGAGGAAACGGAACAGAGTCGTTATCTAGTAATCCTCAGTCAATTATCGTTTTGTCAGCTTTATCAAGAAGTAAAATGTTAACGAAATTCTTTCTGAAGAGTAATTAGTGTGCCAGCTTGTTCGCTCTTCGTCATCAAGAATTATAATTTCATTTCTTTTCAGTGCGACGGCGCAAGAAAATCACGCCTCAATATGTAAGGTTTCATTAAAAGCTTGAAATGAACATTTAAAGTGGCACTGAGTTTTAAGATCGTTAAACTGTCTACTTAGTGAATGAAAGAAATAAAAAATCTTCAGTTTCCAATTACTGGAACAATACACAAAATCACCGAGTAGTAGCGTGTCCAGTCAGTGTTGTTATGCTGTTTCAAAAAATTTTCTAACATTTAAATTCAACTGAATTCATTCACGTTTGCTTTTGTATTTACTTTCTTAGTTTTGTTAAGATTTAAAGGATAGACTGTCATTTAGTTTTCGAGGAAGAACTTTAAAATTCAGAAACACAAAACTAAATATTAGAACAGAACGTACTGTTCCGTATAACTGCTTTTCACTGTGATTGGCTGTCTGCCAAAGTACTATGGAACGTGATTGGTTGTCTACAAAGTTACTATATAATGTGATTGGCTGTCAGACAAATTCTTAAAAACAATATTTAAATGATAAGTGAGTGGCCGCAAAGATTTCCATGTACTGATTGACTATTGTAGTTTATCAAATAGAATAATATAGTCAAATATTGATACTAAATACGAGGCTTTAAAAAAGTGTCCTTCAATAAAAATTTCCGGCCTAAGACTTTTATCGTATCTAGGAATCATTCCAGATAATTGCTCAGTATTGAAGCTAGTAATTGGAATTTGCTAAAAATAGCCTTATAAATTCAATTTTAATTTCCCTACATCTTAACTAGTTGCGCTCAATGGACTCACTAGTTTGACTTGGAACACCATCAGTCGAAAAACGGCATTAAGTTTTACCGAATAACTACTGTAGAAATTACGGCAAAAAGCTACAAATAAAAAGGTTAAACGCGCCATAAGGATTAACACCGTTTTATGGTCGAAGTTAAAAATAAAACCTAAACCAAGTTTCTCACACAGAAATAAGAAGTTCACAGTTTTCAAAACTCAGCGATTTACTGCTCATTGCCGCATCACAAGCTGTCAGAATACGAAAAAGACTCAAGTTAGTGTCACCCTGTTCAAAGCTTCTGAATTTGACTTGAATTCAAATTACATCCTCAGTCTTCCTACTGACTTTAACTGTTATGGACTTACGCCCTCAAAATGACAAAAAATGTAATGTCAGTATAGTTATATTTGAATATTTCAAAATGTACAATCACCATTGTCTATTCAGCATTTGCAACGCGTTTTTAGTTTCAGTATTTCTTCCAGATAAAAATCCTCCAGAACATTAATAGTTGATGTCATCTCAACTTCCTAAAAGTCTTATTTCACGTCTTTTTGTTCTTTTTACTAGTTTTACAGCTCTATGTAAAACTGTTTAGTTTTTTCAAGATGGAAACATTGCTAATTACAAAAGAGAGCGGCATAAAGACCATTTTAAATCCATTATTCAATTTTAATTTTCCGTTTAAGAATTTTAGCTTAAGCTAACAACCTTATTTTAAAGTAAGAACATTAAAAATGAAACTTCTCATCCCGTTTTCAATAAAAAAAGAGCTTCTTTTAAAGTAAGAACATTAAAAATGAAACTTCTCATCCCGTTTTCAATAAAAAAGAGCTCGCGGACTATCAAAAATGACTGGATAATGATGCTTAGCAAATCAGCGGATCAGGGGTTAAAAACATAAAACAATAAAAACTATGTCTTAAAACTTCATTAGATGAACTGTATACTTCATATTCAGTTGTTCAGTTTTTACTGGAATTGTTCTCAAGTTAGGCAAATTGTACAACAGAAAATTTTTATCTGTCGTCAATTAATTCTAAAAGCTATCAAGCTCACCTCGTTAACTCGCTGTGCTGTCAGGCTGTCAATTGTCGGCGAAGATTTATAGCACGTCAGAGGCAGGACATGTGTTTCGGAGTCTCATTCAGGGTATAAAAACAATTTTTTTTTCTACCGAGTAAATCGAAAGGATGTAGTAATCAGATTTTTCATCTACCCCATTTGACTTTCAACTTCTATGTTTTTGTTTGGTTTGTGTAGAAGCTAGCAGATAAGATAAGAACAAGTTTATTATGGATTTACTTGTAGTGGTTACTGTGGCAACTGGGAAAGTTTCACATTTTTACAGCTTAAAATTTTCCGGCACTTAAGATTCATTGCCGTCGCCACTTTTATATCTTTTCGTAATTTTAAAGTATATCTTGGAGCTTAAGTAAGTTCCCAACTTTCTATAGTGTAGTTAATGAGCTTGTATAAAGGTGACAGACATTCTGTAGAACAAACTGTAAAGTTTCTGTAGGAGCTTGGTATTACAGGTACATACAAAAAAAAACAACACATGTATACATACAGTATGCAACCTTGGTGACAATTTTACTGGCTTCAACTTAGCTACTAGCACGCATGCGCTCCCCCTCACTCCACGCTTTTACGATTACTTATTATCTTCTGGGGCAACCTGAGTCTATTTATTAGCTAAACCAAAGTTGTCAGAGTGGACTGGTTAGGAAACTTAGCCAACTACAAAGAAGATTACAATGTTTCTTTGTTTCATGTTGTGTGCACGGTCACGGTTAGGATCTTTTGTTCTAGGTG
>JAOBBB020178354.1:0-12105 GCA_025331005.2 Zoanthus gigantus
ATAAAGCACTGGTATTAAAGATAAAATTTTACACATCGCCGCGTCATTAATATCCACAATTCGAAACACTTTTGACTTAAGTTTTAACACCAAGATATCTTCAAAGCGTTTCATCAGGCAAGCAGCGACAACAACAAAAAAGTGTATAATTGTTTTTTGATGCGAAAAGCAATCTTAATGCCTAGATTAAAATTTCACAAAGCCCATCAAGGGCTTTTCCGGCTATATGGAGTTATACCGGAAACGTATTGTTTTCTGTCTCTATTCTCATTTCACTCAATTCTTTTGACACCAATCCGTCAGTTACGATTCTGAATACATTTGTATTTGAAAAAATAGTCTTTGTCTTGGCACAGAAAACAAACTTTACTGACAATATAGAGAAATAACAAAAGCTTTTGAAGGCCCGAGAAAAAAAGTCAGGATGTTCTGGTATTTGTTGTCACCAGATAGCTCTATGTAGCAAATAGAAACCATCCAGATTGCATGATAAAACATCAAAAATGATTTTGACTGATAAGTTTTCATAACAAGTACGACATTCGAGGCGAACAGACCCGAATCGTCTGGTTCAAAAACTTGACGACTGACTATCATTTGCCAGAGGGTTTCAAAGCGGAGTTCAAGAACTTAATATTTCATTTAAACTTGTGTACAATCTCAGCTATAATTTTCGGATTCAAGCAGTGAACGGTCAGTTACTTTTCAACAAGCGTTTGCCTTTTCTAAATAAACAATATTAGATGCTCGGCTGTTTTGACCGCTTCTAGCACGCAAATCAAAATAGCGCCTGAAAAATTTGCTCCTGCTGTTTGTAGAGCCGTGTCTTCAAAGGTTATCGCACTTTCCGCTCAACGTAGTAAATATATTTAGTAAAGATCCTGTTAAGTGAAAATTTGTGGTTTAAACAAGATATGCATAAAAATTGTTCTAAAAATTTCCCATGGTGTTTGTTTGTTTACCAGTATGCGAAAACTGACGTAAATCGGCCAGTCGACAAAATTAGTAACAAACAAATATACAAACAACCGACCTTCTCGGACATCATTTGCCTGTATTCCTTACATAAAAGTTATAGTTAGTAAAAAACATTTATAACTGCAATTCTGTTTTTGAAATGTTAGAACAAAAATGATAACCCGTTTATCAGCTGGAATTACAGTTAAAAAAATCAGCAGTTTTGAAATTTTGTGTCATTGAAGTAATCGAAAAACTCGGAAGAACAATAAGATGAAACAAAACTGATTCAGAAAAGTATATTTATCAAAAATAAAATGCAAACACCAGTAATAAACATATTCGTTTTAATCATATGAACTAAAACGAATACAACGAATATGTTTAAAACTGCTGTTTGCATTTTATTTTTGATAAAACTTTGATAGCCAAAGAACAAGATTCCTGATATGACTTAGAAAAGCAGATATTTAACGAAGCACAGAAACCAAGTAGCGGAGATTGTTTATGCAAGGAGTTATATTTTGAGCAGTAATTTCTTCATCACGAAATTTTGCAAAAAACTTTTTCTCTTAACCATAGCAGATTAATTTAACACTATTTTTTTGAATGCTTAATTTCATCATTGTGGAAAAAAGCACCATTTCCTTGAAGCAAACCCTGGAAAATTTCATTAGTCATAATGAGTTATGTTTCCGTTGTTCTTCAGCAATCCGTCGCGTCAACATTTCACCACTTACGAATCGAAAAATGTGAAGGATACCAGTTGGCAGTTCGCTTTAAAATTCTTTGCTGCTGTACTGAAAGATACTGATACAAAAAAATCATAACAAAATAACCTCTTTAGATTATATGAACACATTCTAACTATTAATCCAATCCCCTCTTTTATGGAAAACAAAACATTTTTTTTTCAGTATGGTGACCGTATAGAAGATTTTAGCCCGCTCTCCACTCGCTCAGAGAGCAGTCTCACAGGCTAAGAAGATTTCGGAATCCAAAATTTATCATGGCCGTTTCTACGTGTGATATATCAATTTTCTAACATCTTAGTCTAACAGGATCTGTGCTCGTTTAAAAAATTCTTTACATGAATCAAATTGTGTGAGAAAGTATTAGCTATTGCGAAACTAAAATTGAAACTCAATCAGTGCCCGGCTGTGCAGAGCCAAAAGTTCAACACTAGAAATACTTCATTTCTAAATGCCAAGAATTAAGTGAATTTTCTAATTTTTATTAACCAAGTATCCTTCAAAACTCAAAGCTAACAGACTCAACAGAAAATCCATTTTGCTGTTATTAGTTTTGCCATGAAAGCAATAAGGTAGCAACTTATATCTTAGATGTTTTGCACAAGCAACAAGTTCTTCACATTTTAAAAAAAATTCTCATTTTTTGTACCCCTAAATTGCCGGAAACTGGGAAAATTTTCAGCCTCGGGCATCAAGTACAAATATAATTATTTAATTTTTTCAACCATTTGAATTTTCACACGGTATTAAGCGTCAGAGTTTTCAACAAGTTTTAAGTTTATACAAAACTTGGATACTCGCTTCCAAAGAAATCAATAAAAAATATTCCACACGACCACAGTATCTAAACGGAAACACGCATCCGGACTGTCATACACTTACATATTATTTCTAAAAAATTAACTCATTCGCTTTGAGAAAAAAAATTATTTATATTTCCTTTAATGCCCCTGGTAACAACTAAAGAAATTAGCGATTTCGTTTACTTTTTCAAGGGTTTTTATTCATTTTTTCACAAATTTTGAACAAAACTAAAGGTGCCTAATATTTTCTTTCGAATAAACAACGGTTTTTAATAAACGCAACGAAATAAGGATATTTAGTAAAAAACATGTAGTGCTATGTTAAAATAAAGTTTTTTAGGACTGAAAAAATATCTTAGTAGGAGGAAAGAGTGTTCAAAAGCTTTCGGTTTTTTAAAACAGCCATGTTCATGGGAGACTTCGGCAAAGAACGGAAGTTGCTGTCATGACCCGCACTACATACCGACACTGCTTTCAACATGTTTCAAGAACTTGCAAAATAAAATCTGAACTAAAAACTCTCAAAATATTTCAAGGAGAAAAATATTCATTGCATGCAGATTATCAGTGAACCACGAAAAAAAAAATGTCGCAATGCAGCAAAGAAAGTCAAGCGTACCGTGAACTTCCCGCTGAGCGCAGCGATAGCCAACGCAAAGCCAACTGCACCTTAGCTTTTGTTGCGTATCTTTTTATAATCAAAAACCGTGGCATGAAAACAAAACAGATATTGGCAAAATGGTTTTAAAAACTCAACTTCGGGCACACACACTCTACTTGAATTGCTCTAAGCATTCTGTGTACTGTGTAAGGTCGGGAATGAAGCAAGTAACACGCATTGTTAACTCAAAAAGTCGATGACAACTCGCATTTTCCACCTACGGCTCCCATTGAAAAAACATACACGTAATCACTAAAAGTCTGAAAAAAAAACTCCACTTGAACAAACAAGGTTAGGTGACAGCTGACAGTATTCTAACAAAGAATCAAATAAGATATACTTCTTCAAAACGATATCAGCCTTAAAGTTTTGCCTCAGTGGTTTTGAATAGGATTTCGACACTCGTCAGTAAGCGCGTATATTGTTCCCGATTCTCGCAACTTAATCTTTTCCTACGAAAACAACTTATATGGTGCACCGTATTCAATCAGAAGTTGTTTACTTGTATTAACTTGCGGGTAGTGATGCCAGAGAAAGTTTATAAACATTGAATAAACCTATATTAAAGTTTGGAGTTTAATTTGGTTATGTTATGTAAAAATAGCACACGGATTAGCACGTTACAATTCAAGGTAACAACTTTAGCGTTTTGTGAAAGCCGATGTTTTTGTTAGGGCATCTAAATAAACGAAGTATAGAACTCTTCATTTCAGGAACTCATCAATTAACTGCAGTATTTCCTAACAAACTAATATAATGTTCTTCTTAACCAAAAAGAAAAGATGTTATGGTCCTTATTCCTCAAAAAGTTAGCATTCATTGATTTAAGTTCAAGGTAAAAACATCATGAAACCTATGGTGTTGATATTAATGGTGTAGCGGTATTTCACAAACAAAACAGGGCGTGAAAAAGAAAGCGATCCACCATAATCTTTTCAAACAACATCACTCAAAATGTTTTCTTGACAGTCGGGCCATTATACTTACTTTATAATGAGTGGCGGGAAAGTCACTCGAAATTATTCAAAGCTTCACTTCCAAATACTCATTCATTCATTTTGAAGTAGTTTGGCGGCAAATTAAATCTATGACCAACCCTGTCCCTTGGGATGACAAAGACAAAGCCCGATTAACAAATGAATAGGCTTGCGTGGACAGATGGAAACAAACAAACGATGACGTGTTACCACAACCACTGAACAGACCAGAAGCGCACGTACGCTGGTTGTGAACGCGCTCGCTCATTCTTCTATGTTCAAGAAAGAAAAAAAAACTCTACGTGACTCGCCTAAAAAGCGAAATGGCACGAGAGGGGTAAACTTATTGTGTTTTTGATGGAAGTTACAGCTACTGTGTAAAGGAATTTTTTGTTTGTATGCGCTTGATTAGTCTCATTGTTAACGTCTTGTTGCTTGCAGAGTTGCTTGTGTCAAAAAGCAACATGGCGTTTGCGTCCCAAGAGACCAAATTTATGATAGTTCAGATCAAATTTCGCCAGTAAAGTAACCAATCTGAGATAAAATGTTGCTTATGTCTGATACTTCATATAAAAATAAAAGAAATCAACATAATTACGATCAAGTTGACACAGCCCTAGAAAAAAAAATAATATACTCAAAGAAGGTGTTACAGATCAACGGCCATTGTTCGACTCGAAATGAGTCTTCAAGATTATTCTGACTAAGGTAAAGTGTTTATCTAGAATAACACATGCAGTATTCAATCAGAATGGATTGAGATATGATTGGTTAGAGATAAGGAGAGCTGACAATCATCGATATTGTTTTTTCGCATATTTTGAGAGCAACCGAGTTTCTCAAATCACGGGCCTAGAGGTCTCGACCTCATTGGTGACGTCACAGGGTGTGTACAAGCGTGGGCGTCCAGAAACCTCTTGGGACTGGTTTGTTTTGAGAGGCTCACGATCTTATTGGATATTAACCTTCACGATATTTACCACCTAATGTTCCACTGTCAAAGTTGAACCCACCTACTTTAGGCAGTAAATGATTTCGTATCAGTTGGGTATATAAATGTGAGTTAAGTTAACAAGCCAGTTGATCTTAACACTCTTGCTAAAAGGAACTCGTAGAGAGTTAAGGAAACAAATTTTGTTCTACCATTACAAGTAAAATACATTATTCACCGGAAAACAGAAGCGAGGGAACTTCCCTAACTATTCTGAACAAAAACGTCGCTAACAAGTCTTGGATTTTTTGTTGGTCTCATCTCAGCTTTGAACAATCTACATTCCTATACTCAATTTCTGTGATTCAGTCAATTTTTTTCCCGGAAAATTCGTCTGTGTGATTTTAAACGGAGCCTTCCATTTAAACACAGGAAATTATAAGGTAGTGTTGCATTTATTACTAATCTATCACTTTTGTATAATATTCTAGATGGCTTTTGAGGCGCTTCAGTATTCTGTGAGATAGTTACGCAAGTTCTTCTCAAAGTTATTGTCGACTTTCTTGTTTTAATAACACTTCACATTTGTTAAATCTTGTTGTGATTCTCTTCTTCTAGATTATCTTCAAGCTCAAATATGTTTGGTCTTAACACAGAACACAACGTAGTCCCTGACGCTGCATTGTATGCTCAAGTAAGTTCGATTAAAAATCTTTGACAGGTTTTAGCTTAAAGTGTGAATCTGAAATCGACTGTCTTTTTGCTGAACTCGCTCGACTGTGAAAGCGCAAGGACGGCTTTCACTCGATCATTTTTGGTCGTTTAACAAAGCTTTTCAGCGAAATTTTTTAATTTCGTATTCAGTAAAATCTAAAAAGTTTTTCCAAATTAACATAACTTATAAAGGTTAAAAACATTTAGACTTTGCCTAACTTAAACACCACTTTGTTGCACTTCTTAACTACTGACACATCGGCAAATGCAAATTTCTTGTGTCATAAAAAGTTGACACTGTTAGCTTCAAAATTTGTTTTTTAGATTCTTAGTTAAGATTCCATTTTGACTTTTCGGTATCTTAAGTTTTATTCCTAGAAGTTAGAAACTTTTCCTGTTTCGAAATTTCAAAGGATTGCGAAAAGGTTTCAATTTTTTCTTGAACTTGTGACCGTGTGATTTGACTTTCATTGAGATGAGGCTATCAATACTAACAGTTCATTTCACAGTTGACTTCAATTTTCATTGTATTGTTGGTTAACTACAACATCAAACCAGTAATTTGTTAAAACGCCTGCGAGTCTAACATTAATATTTGACTGGTCGCTTTTAGCAATTTTTCGAAATCAGAATCTGAAAGGCAGCTAGCGGTCTTCAAGAGTTGGCTAACTCAATGCGCATAAAAGAGTTTTAAAGTTTTAACTTTAAGATAAAAAAAAATTGTAATGATGTATTTTTCTTCTGACAGGAGGCCATGATTCCTGAAGATCAGTCGCTGTTCGACAATTCCTTTAATGATCCTTATAAGCCAGTTAAACCAACGAAGGGAGACTCTTTCTATCCTAGTAAGAAAAGAGCGTTGGAAAGCGATTTGGATGAGCCGACTGCCAAACGGCCATTTGTCCCAAGCAATGATTTTCAAGAAAGAAGTTCACCGTCCCCAAGCGCAGATTCCCTTGCTCATGAAAGACGAGTCATTGTCCCTGCAGGTAAATATCTGAACTTGTCAACCTTTCATTTTTTAATCTGTCGTCAAATGGCAACGCCTTCAGCTTAGATTTCATAAACATCTACTTTTAGAATCTAAAGTTGAAGTTTATAGGATTAGGGCTGTCATTATCCGCGATTTATTCGTGTCAGTTTCCCTTCAAATTTATAGAAAGGGGCGGAGAAAATTTCACCGCACCCAAAATCATTTTGAAATTGGAAATTTTTGACGCCGTAAATTAAACTGTATTTCATCATTTTTGCCATGTTTTCATTTTACCTGTTATAAAATAAACTTTAATATAAAATAAACTTTAATCTGTATGTTTAAAAGCCGATACCTTTCACTGTTTGTTTGCGACATGTTTTACGAAAACTTGAAAGTTTTCATCATAACCTTTCTGAAAACAACATCGAATCTATTCTTCCCACTGAGTGGAATAAACAGCGGGTTTAGAATGATGCATTTTTAAACCATTTTTTCTTAATCCTGGATAAATTATTAGTCTTAGTAGTTACTCGCAAAGATTTTAATTTCGACAAAATTGCTACTATGCCGATTTGACAAATTGCTAAGAAATCTTTAAGCTTTGAGGTATTGTTTGAAAAACGTTTGTTTATTGTTCTCTTTTTGCTATTTGTAGCAAGGCATGACTTTATTGAACACTGAGAAGTCGCTAAATAGGTCTTTTTTTAACTATTTTAACAAGTTGATTTGACATGTTGAGCAACTTCTCAACGAATATCGCTGACAAACGTTTTTTAAATTCGAAGCTGAGTTTTTCAAAAAAAATTATTAAGGTTCTAGGAAGTAATGTTTGGAATACTTTTTTTTTTCTGTGAACTCAGATCCGTTGTGCTGGACCAAAGACCATGTTCGACAATGGATTCAGTGGGCCGTGAAAGAGTTTAGTTTGAAGGAGATTGATGTGGGCCGGTTTGATATGAACGGGAGAGAGCTGTGTCGATTGACGAGAGAAGACTTCATGAAGCTTGCTCCAGCTTATAATGGCGATATTTTGTTGGCACATCTTTGCGTCTTAAGAAAAAGTGAGTGTATAACCAGAAAACTACTAACAATGTTGATGAGTAATTTGTTTTATCCTGACGGTTTTTTTTTTCACATTTTCAAAAAATAAATCTGTTATCATTATCTAAAATTATTTACCATGATTGTCTCACAAAATGATTCATTTTGTTTGCACATCTTAAAAGCTAATTCCTAAAAAATGCTAAAAAAAACTATTAAGCAATATTTTGTCCACTTTAAATTTTTGTTTCTTTTCAATTTTATTGACTGCAAATGATTTTTTTAAATTATTAAACTTCAGAAACAACCTCGAATATATATTTCTGTTTTAATTGTTGTGTCATATATTATTCTACTCCCTAACTTTTACTCTATTTATTTTTTTTTAAAATCGGAACCTTTTCAAATATTTTTTATTTTCATATTTTTTCCAGCTCCTCTTCCCAACCTGACGTCGGATGACATTGATCGCGCACTGGCACCAGCATCTGTGTCTACAGCAGTCCCTTCTCCTCCCCTCTTCGACAGCAGGGCTCAAGGTTCATCATCAGGTACATAAAAAATCTTCTATGCCCCCCCCCCCGAATTTTGTTTCGCTTCCTCTTACGCAAACGTAGAAAAATTGTATCCTTTTGCACTTGATATTCATGATTTGCGGAGTAGGGCGCTTTCAAAATCATGACCGCAAGAACAGATATCATAATCAGCGATAAAAATGAATTGTACGTCACAGACACACCCTGAAATTTAGATTAAAGGAGCAAACTTATAACACAACTCTAAAAAAGCTGTTTTTATCAACGATATTCAAAACAAGGGTTCTTTGACTTTAAAACATTGCAATCATATACAAGTTACAAATTTAAAACCTGTTTCAATAAGGTATTACTACTTTAATTTTGAGAATACTTTTATACATTTAGTTAACAAACGTTTTCCTTTTTCTTAAAAAAAAAAACAGGAATGCCAACCTATTCACGAAGCAGTGACACCGAAAGTCGCCAGCATCCCGTAATTACAAGCTATCCTAGTGCTTCAAGAAATAGCGACTACAATCAAACTCGTTTTACTGGTAAGGGAAAAGTATTTTCATTATTAGCTAAATTGTTGCTAATTTTGGGCGTTTTTTTGCTTAAAGTTTCAAATAAAAACTACCATCATTTCGTCTTCTCAATACAAACAACATAAATTTTCTGTTTATTGGTTTCATCAACTGGTTCAAAAGTTAGAATGATTTTAAACACAAGTTATTTTTACTGATGATCACTCAATAGGGTTTCACCAGCTGTTTCAAAGGTTAAAAGAAATAACTTCAATCATTTCTACTCTTTACGACAAAAAAGTGAATGCTCACTTAGGTTTCATCGGCTGGGAAAAAACTAAAATATTATAAAGAATAGTAACAATCATTTTTATCTAAAAATTAAGATTAAGTAAGAATTAATTATTAAAATTTTTAATTAGTAAAAATTATGAACAAGTAAGAATCGTCTTTCTTTTAAAAATGAGAGAAAATGCAAGCGTTTCTTGAATATACTGATGTAAATTTAGCATATGTTGCAATCATTTTATTTTTGAGACAAGAAAACTAAGGATTTTGAGGCCAATTTTAGTGAAAGACAGAAAACTATCGCGTTAATTAAAAGTTAATATTTCCTTTGTCCTTCAGACTCGCCTACCTGGTCTAGCGCCCAATCCACTCACAGATTGTCACACATTAAGGATAGTGTTGTCCCATCAAAGCCTATCCCAGAACCACAACAAATGCAAGGTATGGTTTTCTTCTTGTGCTTTCTTATTCAGTAGAGTTTGAAAAAATTGTCAGTTGATCTTGATGTTTTCATTTTGTTCGTATTTTAAAAAGTTAAAATTTCTCCTACTTTATGTTTACAGGTTCATATGCTCCGAGCCCACTGTCCACCAGGGATGCGGTTGCTGCTGCTAACACCACCGGAAGCGGTCAGATTCAACTATGGCAGTTTCTTCTCGAGCTGTTGTCAGACCCAAAGAACTCTAGTTGTATCGCTTGGGAGGGAGCGAATGGTGAATTCAAGTTGTCAGATCCGGATGAGGTGGCTAGACGCTGGGGAGAGAGAAAGAACAAACCCAATATGAACTACGACAAGTTAAGCCGTGCTCTCCGATACTATTACGACAAAAACATTATGACCAAGATACACGGAAAGCGATATGCCTACAAGTTTGATTTCCAAGGATTAGCTCAGTTAAATCAACCCATCACATCGGATGCCCAGGCGCATGCACAAGCAGCATACAAGTTCCCAGGCTCGGAATTCTACGCTGGTTTTCCCGCTACACCGCTCTTTCACCCGGGTTCCAATAGCTGTTTCCAGATGCCCTACTGGGCACGTGCACCTCCCGCTTACACCCAGTCATCACGGTCTATGTACGGAGGCTCAATGACCCCTGGGATGACATATTACGCATAAACATTTACACCAAGCGAGATAGATTAAAGTTATTTTAATTTTTTATTTATTGCTGGACAACAAAAAAAAAAAACAAAAAAAAAAACACTTCCATGCAAGTCGAAAATGCTGGCAGGAAGAGAACGCAAATATCGAGACACAAGTGATGGGCTCAGAAAATCATTTATACATCTTACACGATGACTTTGTGATGATTGCATCACCTAAAGTGACACTTGAACTAAAATATATTTTCAATGGTTCTAGTTAGATTTGAGAAGATAAACATCAATGTTCGTTTTTCTCTCGTACCTACTGTAAATAACGTCACAGTCGTATATACGAGTAGGGAGGTTTTGTTAACAAAATTCATGTTTGTTTCGTTATTGTGGACAAACGAATGTATATTTCCAACAATTTTTCAAGCAGCATAGAGTATTTATATGACAAAAACATTTTATTATAATGATAATGTATATTTTGCCTACGCCAAAGATTTTATATGGAAATGGAGAGAACTTAAAAAATAATTTATAATATTTTTCTATGGGAAGAGTGTCTAATACACATAAGTCAATCGAAGTGAGTTTCGTTGTAAATAAAAATAATTCTTAATTTATACTTTCTGTGTCTTTCATTTATAAACACGAATATTTCCTGACTGTGTTATAGTCGGCAAACTTTCATTTCTGTTACGTTTTTAAAGATAAAAAATACCGTAACCTGCGTTTGATTTTAACTTCTCGACGTTGTTTTTTAATGGATTAACAGCAATCGTTTTTATTTACATCAAGCAAAACATTGGATTTAATAAACAAATTAAAAGCAAAATTTATGAACATTGGAATATACTCGTTAAGACAAAATGAATGGTCAAACTGAATACGATGTTCATTTAAGAGTGCATCTTTAAATTAATTCCAAATTAGAAAAAAAACACCAACATTTTCTATTTAATTAAATGCATATGAAGTAAAAAAAATTGCAGACAAAAGGTTATAACACCCACATTACGAAATAAAATATTGCTGCATAAAGTAACAAAAAAATGCCGAACAGGTGTCTCGAGAGACTGATGACGAATTTGGCTCTGATGACGTAGCCAGTGGTTCCAACTAGATTTTATCCTTTACGCTTAAAACGCAAAATAACTCGAGTTTTTTTGGATTTTCTAGTTGTGCAGTAAATCTTAAAAAAGTAGCACTTATTTTTCAAAAGTTTAAGGGTATTTTCAAGTTTGTCCAATTTTAGCAGTCACGTCAATTTTCTTGAGTTTTTTCGTATTTGAGCTAATCCCGAAAAAGTAAAATTCAGTTTTTTCAGGTTTTCGCATTTTTCAGTACAGTCGAAAAAAGTCGAGTTAATTCTTAATTTTCCCACCTTAAAGCTTTTTGATTGATTGACAGCTGTCAAGCTTTTACATGCTTTAACTTGTTTGGCCTTTGAAGCCTGACGATAGAAAGACAACTGTCTGGGAGATGGAATTCTTTGAAGTCAACATAGAAACTATAAGTAATGAACTGGAAGCCAACAAAACTTATAAGGAAATTAGCAATCTTTTCAAGACAAACTTCCCAGAAGTACGAAGAGGGTTTAATAAATGTGCGCCTTTTTTGTGGAATTCCTAGAGATTGACCAGTGGCGGTTCTCGATATCGCGTGCGATAAGAGCCGTCACAGGCTCTCCGTTAACTAAAGGTGCTGTTACACTGCGCAATTTTCTAAGCAACTAGTTGTCTTGCAACGCCGTTTGCGACACAAGTTGCTGGTGAATTGCACAGTGTAACTGGGGTCGTCTCGCAACTTTTTTTGTTGCACGGAGCGTTGCACAAAGTAGAACTCTAGTCTACTTTTCGCAACGCATT
>JAOBBB020178442.1:1541-21070 GCA_025331005.2 Zoanthus gigantus
GTTGGACGATGATGGATAGTGTTGGACGATGATGGATAGTGTTGGACGATGATGGATAGTGTTGGACGATGATGGATAGTGTTGGACGATGATGGATGAAGTTTGACCAAAAAAGGACACGTACTCCTGCAGAGACTGGGTGCGGCCGCCACTGGCAAGTAAATGAAAACAACAAGACGACAAAACATTGAAGTTTGCACCACTTCTATTTATCCAAGAGACTAGAAAAACCTTGTACACATCACCAATAAGATTACTGTGTAAATGATCGAAATCCTAATTGAATACTTTCTATTTTTAATGGTATATTCGATGAAATATTACGATTTCTCCAATAATTCAAGTCCAGCGATTGTTGTCCCAGCTCAGGCCCCTACCCGCACTATAACCCTAATATATACTTTATAGGATACTTAACCATGCTAACCTACCTGGAACCATCTTGCAACACTTCAGCTCCTCAATATTATTTAAACCATAGCCACCTGAACGGGAAATCCCGACTACAAAATATCCCGTGCTGCATTTATTCCAGCCTGGTTTACTGAAGGTACTCCTGACGTCCTGTAAAAGGTAACTCGCGATAATCACATATCGTTTAGTAATTTTGTATCGTTCAACTGAATCTTGGATCGACAAAATTGAGAGGTTGATTCAAATCACGTAGTTTTCCGCTTTTGTCGTAGCCTGGAATTCAGACTAAGACAAAGTGTCAAATTGACACTTTCATTATAAATTTACTGAAATAAGTGTAATTAATTAAGTGAGTACCTAAGTGTTAATATTAATTAGTTAATTATTAATTAAGTGTAAAACTTATCACTTGACACTGGTACGCGCTTTGTACTGTTATGGAAAGTATACAATGTAAACGCGTAGGAACCATAAAACTCTTCCATACGCAAGGGACTGAGGCAATGAACTATTATATCTAGAAGTTTTGCGGGAGAACTTTTAAAGATATGTTGTTGTTCTTTTCTTCTTTTTTTTTAAATTGGGCGGGCATGGTTGGCGCAGTTGGTAAGATCTCTGCTTTCCGACCACAGGGTCCCCAGTTCTATCCCAGCTCTGCTGAGATTTGAATATTTATGTGACCTTTTTTCGCCCAAGCTAACTCAGCTTTCCATTCTTCCGGGATAGGTAAATGAGTATCACCATCTGCTGGGAGCTAACATGCGATGGTTAGTGTCCCTTCCAGGGGGAGTTAAAGAAACTGGAGATGATGATGATGATGATGATGATGATGATGATGGCGATGATGATGATAATAATAATAATATTTTATTTTCAGTATCATATTAAAATCCCCTTTCCTTCTCTCCCAGTTAAGAATCCAAACTGGTAGGAGGCAAATCAGTTGGCTATTTACAAAGCGTGGTGAGTTTGCCCCTAGTATCACCGAGGACAAATCCATTCAGTAAACTCAGTTGGGGATTCGAACCCGGGTCTTCCATATTCAAATCCCCAGGTCTGACCACTGAGCCACGCTGCCTCCTTTTTTAAGATAAGCGACAACTCCATGGGCCACTTGGTTCGTAAAGGATCCTGGAACTAATAAAAGCTGCAAACCTGGTTATAGCAGTCCCCATAGAAGTAAGGATGATAGGATGGTTTACAACAGTAGCCATACTTGATACCACGCAAATCATTCCTAGAACTGCGTCGGAGACCTTGTAAATAGAAACCAGGCGGACAGGAGCTCCGTGATTTTCTGAAATTGATGCAAAATGCCCGCTATCATGGCCGCTTCATGTTTCATCCTAAAATATCTCGCAAAATGTTAAAATTTTTAGCCTTTTAAACAAACTTTTAAAAGGCATATTAAGTAGAGCGACTTTCTTGATTCAGAGCATCTGATTTTAAGTTTTCCAGAAAATTATGGCAGCAAAACCAAATTATGCAAGTGAGATCTCAAGTTTTTTTCCATATCTCATCAAATCTGAGCAAACATTATTTTTACCATGCAGTTTCTTAAAACCAGATAACGGTAGCATTGTCTTCAAAGATATGCTGGTCAATAGCAGAAGTAGCGTCAAAATGTTAAATATTTTAAAAAGTGTTCCTGAGTCACGTGACCATGCAAAGCCTCTGTATATAGCCCAAAGCATTAGTTTTTGGTCTCGGTGTACTGAAATGATATCAGAAAACAAGAATTTGCGAAAAAAATAAATTTTAGTTTCACGTTTGTTAATTAAAAGTAGTTAAAATAATAAAATAAGGCACTGCATGAAATTCCTTTCGAGATCTCGATAATTGCTTTTTACTCGTGCCGGTAGGCAATGTGTACAGGAATGGGCTTGCGTTTTTTTTTGTTTTTTTGGAAGTTACAAATTTGCACGGCTTCTTCAAAGAGTGGTGTGCTGCTCAGGGTTTATAAATAAATATAGCCGCAGATGCTTGGTTACGCAATTGGTATTTGATTTTTCCGTTCGTAATTTTAAAATTATAAGTTTGTATTCCTTTTTTTTTTTTTTTGCTCTACTTTTGTATTTGAAGATGAATAAATACTTGTAGAAAAGCTTCAAATTTAAAGAAATTATTATCATTATTATTATCATTATCATCATTGATCACTAAACGAAAAAGCACAAAAGAATCGAATGCACATGCGCAGTAGACACTTATGTCGCCAAATCAAAATTACCGATAAAACTGAATATTTAACATACAAATGGCTCTGAAACTAGTTATAAAAATTAGGATAAAACTTAAAATTCCCAAATAGCGTAGCTTGTGCAATTAAAGATTAATTTCACGACTGCTACTCTTTTCAAAGTTCCGTCTTATTACGTCGCAAGTTCGAGTATCACAGTGTTCTGCTTTTTTTCCCGCTGTAAATCAACTTCTCTTTTCCTTTCTTGCTTTTTTACCTTTTTTCTCAGCTTTAAAACTTAAAGACATTAAGATAATTTGAAGTTTTGAGACATTTTTGTTTATCAAAAATATAAAAGTTATTTCGAATTCGGTTCCCGATTCGGTTACTGATTCGATTTCTTTCCTTTCTTTGGCGACACATCCCCCTCCCATCAAAATCACAGTAATTTATATTTCTATAGCAGCAAGTCTTTTTCTCATTTTTCATGGATTCAATTGAAAAACTTGCAAGAACCGGCACGAGTAAGGCTACTGCGTAGCCTCTTGTTTGTATGGAAGGAAAGGTTAAACATCCCAGACTTTTACTAAGCAAAAATCCGCAACAAACAACGCCGATTAAACGATAAATAACACTGCACTTTCTCCAAACGCGTGTTGAAAATCGCCATTTTCCGTGAAATAGCTAAGAGGGGTCACTTGCAAAACTCTCAAAGCTTGCCCTATTTTTAAGCAAATTTTGCAAGACTAAAACTCTAAAAAATGCAAATCGTATAATTGCGTAATTAGTATGGATAGAAAGGTTAAAAATCATAGACTTTTACTAAGCAAAAACCGCAACAAACAACGGCGGAATAATAACGATTAAACGAGAAATAACAAATTTTTCAAAGGTGTCGAAAATCGCCCATTTCCGCGAAATATCTAAGGGTGGACCATTGGAAAACTTTCAAAACTGGCCCAATTTGTAAGCGCCCTTGACTTGTATTAGGCAAAAAACCACAACAAACAACGCCGATTAAATGAGAAATAACAAATTTTCCAAAATCGCCATTTTTCGGGAAATAGTTATGGGGGGACCCAGGCAAAGTTTTCAAAAATGACACATTTTTTAAGCAAACTTTGGAAGGCTAAAATTTTAGAAAATACAAGTCATATACTCGTCTAATTAGTGTGGATGGAAAACTTAGATATCCTAGATTTGTACTATGCAAAAAAAAAAAAAAACCGCAATAAACAACGCCGATTGAACGAGAAATAAAATATTGTTGAAAATCGCCATTTTTCGGGATATAGCTAACGGGGGAAACTTGCAAAATATTCAAAATTTACGCAATTTTTAAGCAAACTTTTGAAGGTTAAATTCTAGAAAATACAAGCTATATTCTTGTCTAATTAGTAATGTTTCTGCATAACTTAAATTGCTTGTTTCAGCATACGTGTTTTCAGAAACTCTATTTTAAAGAATTTTTCATTCAATCAGTTGTTTCCTGTGTGAAACGACTTAAACTTACTGCATGTGTTTATTTCTCCATTTAAAATTGTTATGGTATGCCGCTCGTGTGAAACAATAGAAAATAATATGAGGACTCAATAGGATGGGAAACTTCATACTAAATGGTCGGCTATGTTATAAAAGAAATGGGGAGCATCAATCGAATTATGTATGCACTTCATTGTAAAGTTTGGAGAGTACTCGAGAAGCTAGAGACGCACTCGGCTTTGCCTCGTGCTTCTCATTACGCCTTTTTGTATGGCATCAGCGTGCACCAAATCTAAACATATGCACGGTGTGCTACTAAATGATGACGCGAGCAAGTTTGTACGCTCGCGGAGTTGAAGATTTCTGACTTTTTAGAGAAATGGCTGAAAACTTTGATGAAGAAATTCTCAACTTTTTTTATAGAAATAAACTGGAGTTCGGCTGAAGGAAATGCTCATGATGGTCAAACAGAACTAACACGATTTCCTCAACTTAGTGAGGAAGAAATGAGAGAAATGAATTATTCGCAAAAAGAACACTCGGACAAAACTAAAACCGCCACGAAGAGTTGAGTTTTGACATTTAAAAATGTTTCTCTTGCTTTTAATTTTATTTTTCCCTCGCGTACAAATTAGAAAATCTTTAAATCTCAATGACAAACTTTTAGTTATATTCGTTATATCTTGTATAAAACCGGAAGTTAGCCTTCCCGCGCTTTCAATCATGTGATATCATTACCCCCCGCTGAGTTAGAGTTGTATTCTTGAAGAACTGAGTTTTCTGAAAAGTGTATTACACAAAGTCCGGAGTTTTATTCTTTTGAATACAAGAGTCTATGAATCTAAGCCTTTTTGTTGTTTATTTATTGGTGCCGACTCCCGGGATGCAGAGAAATTCTGCAAATTCTAAATCTTTGACTGTGTCGTGATTTCTGTCCTTATAAATTGTTGACATTTGTTCGCAAGAAAATTAAATATGGCGGAAACTGTGAAAAAGAAATCAAGAATCAGAGGCGGTCATCGAAGCTATGCAAGGAAAGTTATGATTAAAGCGAAGGGAATAATTTCTGCCAACGATCCTACGAAGTTCCAATCTCTTAAACACTTGGTGGTTACTCTGAAGGATAAAATAGAAGAGTTAAAATTATTGGATTCTGAAATCGCCGAGCAGCTAGACAGTGATGATGAAATAGATAGAGAAGTTATGGAAAGCTGCGAATTCGCGGACGAAATCAGAGCGTGTGTCATTGAAATTGAGACATTTTTGGAAAAGGACAAGGTAAGCATTTCGAATTTGAGTTCTGTTGGAGCGAATGGCGATGGGCAAAGTAATGCGAAACTTCCAAAATTGCGTCTTGATAATTTCTCAGGAAACCCTGTCGCATGGAATACATTTTGGGATTCGTTCAAATCTGCAGTGCATAATAACAGCAAGCTTACCCCAGTGGATAAGTTTACCTATTTGAAATCGTTGCTAGAGGGAACGGCTGCAAATACTGTGGCCGGACTTACACTAACAAGTGAAAACTATGAAAAAGCGATAACAATGTTAAAGGACAGATTTGGGAATCGACAAATAATTATAACGAGTCATCTAGAGAATTTAACGAAAATCTCCAAGGTAGAATCAGTTAGCGATGTTAATGGGCTGCGAAACTTGTTTGACATGGTGGAAGGTAACATCAGGGGATTGGAAAGCATGGATATCAAGAGTGATATGTATGGTTGTTTTTTGATGCCGCTTCTTATGCAGAAACTACCAGAGGAATTCCGTGTTTTGATAACACGAGACCAATCATCAGAACTGTGGGATTTGCAAAATGTTATGAGTGCATTTAATAAGGAATTAAAGTTAAGGGAACAGTGCCTGTTTTCTTCAAAGGATCTGAAGCCATTCCCCGAGAAAAGTCAAGGTCAAGGACCAAAAGGTAAGCCACCTAGTTTCAAGTTTTCTTCATCTCATGCCCTTTTGTCTGGAAATGAATCAGCTACTAGTAAAAGTGTAAGAACAGTGTGGTGCTCGTATTGTAAACAACAGCACCAGAGCTCTAAATGCACTATTATTACTGACCCTGTTGCTAGAAAAAAGATATTGAAGGAAAAGGGGAAATGCTTCCTGTGTTTACGAACTGGACACTTGTCTAGAAGCTGTCAGAGTGGAGTTAGATGTTTTAAATGTCAGGGTGCCCATCATATTTCTATTTGTCAAAAAGAATTTAAAAAACCATATGGGCAGGTGGGTCAGGGAGGGGCTGCTACAAGTACCCAAGAGAATAGTGCTTCATCTGTCACAATGTACACTGATAGTCATTTAAAGGGTACAGTCTTGCTGCAAACTGCCCGAGCTGTTGTGTTTTGTCCCCATGATGGCAGTAACTCTACCAATGTTCGTTTAGTTTTTGACTCTTGCAGCCAGAGATCTTATATAACTGAACAATTAAAGAATCACCTATGCTTGCCAGTTATTGGTAAGGACTCTCTGCTCATTAAAACATTTGGAGAAAATGATGCAAGACTTCGAATTTGCGAGATAGTTCAAGTTGCTATCGAGACCCTGAATGGAACAGTGGTGTACGTTAAGACATATGTAGTACCTACAATTTGTGGTCCCTTGTCACAACAACCCACCCAACTCGCCAGGGAAAAATTCCAGCACCTTCAGGGCTTAATGCTCGCAGACAGTTCTCCAGGGGACATAGACTTGCCCATTGATATTTTAGTTGGAGCAGATTTTTATTGGGCACTGGTTGATGGGACAGTGATAAGGGGACAACCCACAGAACCTGTAGCTATCTCAACAAAACTGGGATATGTTCTCTCTGGACCCGTTTCCAGTACTTCATCCATTTGTAGTAGTGAGACGGTTAACTTCACTGCCACCCATGTCCTAAAGGTTGAAGCAAAGATTGCAACCGAAACTGTAGACCCCCTTAAGTCTGTCTTGCAGAAATTTTGGGACTATGAGACTCTAGGAATAAAAAATCAAGAAAACTCTGTTTACGATAACTTTGTTGAGAACGTTGAATTTGTTAATGGAAAATACCAAGTGCGCTTGCCCTTTAAAGAAGATCATGAACTACTTCCAGATAATTTCTTACATTCAAAGATACGGTTACATTCCTTGCTGCGCAGGATGCAGTCCAAACCAGAAATACTTGCCCAGTACAATAATGTTATTCAAGAGCAGTTAAGTGAGGGTATCATAGAACCGGTCCCTGCAGATTCAGATGGCCCAGTAATCGGCAGAGTACACTACATTCCTCATAGAGA
Organism: Zoanthus gigantus; assembly: GCA_025331005.2. NCBI lineage: Eukaryota > Metazoa > Cnidaria > Anthozoa > Zoantharia > Zoanthidae > Zoanthus > Zoanthus gigantus. Next base: position 8,886 of record JAOBBB020178442.1, read on the forward strand.
AGTAATTAGAGAAGATAAGAATACTACTAAACTGCGCGTGGTGTATGATGCCAGTGCTCGTGTAAAGGAAGACTCGCCTAGCCTAAATGATTGCCTGTATGCAGGCCCACCATTATCACCATTGATTTATGACATTCTGTTGAGATTTAGATCCCATAAAATAGCCTTAACGGCAGATATTGAAAAAGCATTCTTAAATGTGTCAGTGAATGAAACCGACCGAGATTTTCTTCGTTTTTTGTGGGTCAATGACATTTCTAACCGAGAACCAGAACTTTGTGTCTACAGATTTGCTAGAGTTGTCTTTGGTGTTTCTGCTAGTCCCTTCCTGTTAAATGCAACCATCAAATACCATTTAACCCGCCCAGAAATTTATAGTGATTTTTCAGAAGAAATTTTAAGGAGTTTGTATGTGGATGACTTTGTCGGCGGGTCATCATGTGAGAATAGTGCATTTTTCAAGTACAAGAGTTTGAAGTTGTGTTTTAAGAAAGCAGGTTTCAATATGAGAAAGTGGAAAACAAACTCTATCGAATTAAGCAACCGAATTGATAAATCTGAACATCCAAATCAGCAGAATCCTGAGAAACAACCTGCAAAGTCTGAAATTGAGGAAGATGATCAAACCTATTCTGGTTCACTTTTTGAGAAGGCAAGTTCCCAGTCCTCAGCTGAGGTCAAGGTTCTTGGCCTTAGGTGGGATACTGAGAGAGATCTGTTTATATTTAAATTCGAACCGTGTTATTCCCCTGTGAGCAAGAGAGACATTCTGAAAGCTACTGCTAGATTCTATGATCCCTTGGGGCTTTTAGGGCCAATAACTGTGTTATTTAAAATACTACTCCAATCTGTTTGCAAGTCTCAAGTCAGTTGGGATGACCCATTGAATCCTGACATTGCCAAGCAGTGGCAAGTACTTGCCAATGACTTAAGTGAAACTAAAGCCATAGCTGTTAATCGATACTATGTGCGAGACATGTCGCTAGCTGAAGCAAGCAGTATCCAAATCCATGGGTTTGCAGATGCCTCTGAAATGGCTTATGGCGCAGTTGTGTATCTACGAGTGAAGACAGAGTCTGGAAATGTTGAAACCAGCCTTATTACTGCTAAAACCCGTGTAGCCCCTATTAAAGGGGAGACAATCCCTCGTTTGGAACTCATGGGAGCTTTAGTGTTAGCTCGACTAATTGACAGTGTTCGTTGCGCATTTGAAAACATTCTGAGAGTTGATGCAACTTACTGCTGGCTGGACTCTATGATAGCACTTTGGTGGATTCGGGGTTTAAGTAAGGAATTCAAACAGTTCATTCAGAACCGTGTCGTTGAGATTAGGCGACTCGTGAAGCCAGAAACCTGGAACTATTGTCCAACAAATGTGAATCCAGCTGATCTTGCATCACGTGGCGTCAAAGCTTCAAAACTTCGGGATAGCCAACTGTGGTGGATTGGTCCAGAGTTTCTACAGAAGGAACAATGTTACTGGCCAAGAATGGAGAGGATTGAAGACACTGAAATGTTGTGCTGTGGATCGAATGTCGGGAACTCTTGTACCACTGGAACAGATTGCTCATCTGACACAGTTATTCTAGCTACTGAGACCAATAAGAAATCAGAGCTAAGTCTCCATGACATAATTGCAAGTGATAGTTTTAGTGACATAAACAGATTATTTAGGGTGACCAGCCTAGTACTCAGATTCATTTCAAACATCAAGCGAAAGCTTAATGACTCTGAATTAGTCTGTGGTGCAATTGAGGATGAAGAAATAAACATTACGCGAAATATGTGGTACAAGAAAGTGCAAAAAACAATTTTCCGGGATGGTAAATTCAGTCAGATTAAGGCCTCGTTATCTCTCTACTCAGATGAGCAAGGTATTCTTAGATGTGGCGGACGCCTACATAATGCACCACTTTCCCATGAAACACGATTTCCCATTCTTTTACCAAGGAACTCTCATTTCACTGATCTGATAATCTATGATTGCCACAAGAAAGTTATGCACAATGGAGTGAGAGACACGCTTACCGAGCTAAGATCACAATTTTGGGTGCCAAGAGGAAGGCGAGCTGTCAAAACAGTCATCTCAAAATACGTGGTGTGCAAGAAGATTGAAGGCAGAAGTTTTCGTGTTCATCCCCCACCACCACTGCCAGAGTGTCGGGTGTCCGACGAATTTGCCTACACTCGTGTTGGAGTCGACTTTGCTGGTCCTGTTTATGTCAAGGACATTTTCTCCAAGTGTACCGAAATGCACAAAGCCTACATAGCATTGTTTACGTGCACTACGAGTCGCGGACTACACCTGGAGTTAACACCAAACCTTACAGCTTCCAGTTTCATCATGATCAGAGCTCTAAAACGTTTCAAGGGAAGATGTGGAAACCCTGTGCTTATCATTAGTGACAATGGAAAGACCTTCAAAGACTCCAAAGTAAGGGAGTATTGTCATCGTGAGAACATTGCGTGGAAGTTCAATGTGGAAGCAGCGCCTTGGTGGGGCGGATTTTTTGAAAGACTTGTCAGATCTGTGAAATTATGTTTAAAGAAAAGTCTCCGTAATGCTAAACTCACATTTGAAGAACTTTCTACAGTATTGGTAGAAATTGAAGGCGTATTAAACTCAAGGCCATTGACCTATGTGTACGACGAAATGGATGAACCATTAACCCCATCCCAACTAAGCATTGGTCGAAGAATCTTGTCTACACCTGCAGTTGTTAATCAGATGGAGGATCAGAGTGACTACGAAACTCTCACACGAAGGGCGAAATTTCTGCATCAAATACTCGATCGATTCTGGCAGCGTTGGCGGTTGGAATACCTAACTGAACTTCGTGACCACCATCGCGTGTCCATGAGAGCCAACTCATACAGAGAAGTTAAGAAAGGAGAAGTACAGGAGAAGAAACTTCCAAGACAGTTGTGGCGTCTAGGAAAGATCTTGCGTTTAATTCCTGGAAGAGATGGCATCGTCAGAAGTGCTGTTTTGAAAGTTAAGTCGAGGAACGGGGTAACTGAATTCAAACGCCCTCTCCAAAGACTCTACCCTCTTGAAGTTACCGCAGATGCTGAGACCGCTACGGTACCCGCAGAACACGGGGAACGAGCAGCCATTACCGTAGTCAGTGATGCAGACATTCCAGATGTCCAAGTTCACGGAATCCAGAATTGATTTTACTGTATTTTATGTAAATAGGGACGTTGCGAACTCCCAACTCGTATTAACTGGATACAAAGGTAATTCTGAGTTTACGGCAGCCTGATACAAGTCCCATTCTAAGTGCGTGGCAGATGAGTACCGGTACTACTAAAATTCTGAAGGTCCTATTCTAAATCCCAGCAAAACTGATATTTAATCTACGAGGGCTGTGGATTTAACTCTGATTCAAAATTCTGAGGACTTAAATCTAAACTTTTTAAGGCAGCCAAGAACGTTTCTGATAACGAGTTTGGGACAATCTAGTATCATAGCTCAAGTTAGGACAATATTAGTAGCAAGTTATTTCAGTTTCTTTCATAATAGTAAGTTTGTAAGTTTGTTTCAATTCTTGTAAGAGTGTATGTCAGGTTGACTGACCTGGTTCAGTCAACGGGGGGGAGTGTGTATAAAACCGGAAGTTAGCCTTCCCGCGCTTTCAATCATGTGATATCATTACCCCCCGCTGAGTTAGAGTTGTATTCTTGAAGAACTGAGTTTTCTGAAAAGTGTATTACACAAAGTCCGGAGTTTTATTCTTTTGAATACAAGAGTCTATGAATCTAAGCCTTTTTGTTGTTTATTTATATCTATAAGTTGACAATTACGAAATGACAAATATTCAAAACATTTCTAACATTTTAAAATAAATGGAAATGGTAAAACACGAACACAGTTTTTGTTATAATTATTCAGAGTGTGCTTTTAAAGTTTTACTGTTTGAGTGTTTCGTAAAAGAAAAATTTGTAATCTGCTATATTTTTGTTAAATGCCAGCTTAGCTTGGTGCACTGAGAGATAAATTCTAGAACAGCTCGAAGAAATGAATGCACAACAGCTGGACACCTACCTACGTCGTTTTTACACAGTGGGCCAAACATAGAGGTTTTCGTCACTATTGAGCGTTATTCAAATGCACCACCTTTGGAGGAAGGTTTTCAGTTTTCCTCTGATTATCGCTTCAAAAAATCAAATGAAATGTTGAATGCACAGATTGTTAATTTAAACGACAAGGGAAAAAAACGTCCAACACAAGCCGGTAATAGAGTCTGAAGACTTGGTAAAACTGAAGTCATCCGATGCCATTGCAGCTACAAATGCTTTAAGTCTCCTACGAAACGTCTGGTCCATGTTGTTCTGTATTTCTTCAGGCCGAGTACGCGAGAGGGGCAAAGAAACTTGAGAATGTCAAGTTTCAAGTTTGAACGGGATGTACAAGAGCAATGTTATATACTTTACAATGGCGCATTATGAAGCAACTAAAAACCATCCATGCAGAGTCGAGGATATTCAGAGCTCCGAAAAATTTGCGAGAATGTATAAGGTGCAGAGTAGCGACGATGGGTATACCGCAATGAAGCTTTATATTGAGAAATTGAATCCCAAGTGTGAAGTTTTTTTCCAGTACTCGAAAAAGGATAAACATGTAGGTTCTTACTTTAAAGAACTGCATGATAAATGTGTTTTAGTTCCCGCAGATAAAGCTGGAAATAACATCATTTTCGTGTGCAAGCGGTTTTACATAAAGATATATACTAATAGATGAACTTGGAATTCACTCTGACAGAAGCAATAAGGCCAGCACATGAGGAACAACAGTACTCTACAGATGCAGTAACAGAGAATCATGCTAGCTCTATGAACAAGCTTAACATCAAGTTAACAGAGAAGGAACTTAAATTACCACAGATCTACTGGATTCCCGAACTTCATAAGAAACCATACAAATCTAGGTTTATATAGCTGGTTCTAGTTCATGTACCACCACTAAGATTTCTAAGTTAATTACATCTTGCATAAAGCGTAATTATACGTATATGAGTTATCAGAACGGGTACATTGCACTGCGTTAAAATAGCGTTTTCTGGACTGATGATAACACTAAAAATAACGGATATTAGTATTAACCTTGCTGGTGAATAGCACTTTTCGCGCGCTCGGATTGGTTCATCGAATACCGAATATCCTGCGCTCTTTACCTTGGTCACTCATCCGTGAAAAATGGCTTCCCGTTTTCCTCCAGTTCCTGAAGAAGAAATTCATAAAATTAACGAAGAAGAAACCCCTTTATCCAAAAAAAAGGCAACAAAATTTAGTGTTTCAGTGTTTAATGCATGGTAAGTTTTTATTCGCTTAATATCAACAGCACAGCAGATTCTATTGTTTACAAACGTTTGTACTCATGCGAGGCCATGTAAACACAGAGAAAAATACAAAGTTTAACTAAATAAAATACATTTTGCAGCATTAAATTGTTTCACGCAGCAAAATGAGGTTGTCACCGCTATCGAGGAAATGACTTCAGCTGAATTGAAGAAGTGCCTCGAGAAATTTTACGTGTCGGCAAGGTAACAAGATGGCAGACATTTTAACAAGAAGTCTCTCACCTCAATTCGTGCAGCACTTGACCGCCATTTAAAAAATCCTCCCTAAAACAGGCCTTTTTCCATTGTTGGCGATAGTTTGTTCTCTGGTGCCAATAAAACCTTCTCAAAATTAAACTCTGTCGAAGACGGGTAACATTTAAAAATGTTTCTAAGAAGTGCTCGTAAATTACGACAATAAAATTCCAGTTTTGTTAAAGAATCTGGCCCCAATCTAACAAACAGTGACGGGGCTGTGATGCATCCACAACCAGCTGTTAATTGTGTCGGAACGGTTCCTATAGTGTCAGCAAACTTCAACTAGCTTCTTGTGAATCCAAAATTGCCATGCAGCAGCTGTTGAAATGAATAGACTGATTCCCGGCCGCACTTTCAACATTGCAATTTTGAGTTCAACATACATCTTCCAAGTTTAAGCAAAGGAAAGTAAATAGTTTAGGACTTTATTGCTCATTTTGCATTAACCGGAATTTTGTTTTTGCAATGGTGTCTTTATTGATCAATGAATAATTTTTGCAATTCCATGTGACTTTGATCGAGTTCAGTCATGTGATTGCGTGCTCGAGCGTGAGATAGATTACGAAAAACTGGTTGTGAAACTTGTTTTTGCCCAGATTTAAAAATATTTTGAAATATATTATTTTAAAAAGTGCTATTCACGAGCTAGTTTAATAAAACAATTATCCTCCTCAAAAACGCATGTACTATCCAAATTATTTTATAAAATATATTAAGGAAAAGTGTAATGTTTCTCTGAGCATTTGATGATGAAAATACGGTTGAAGACTTTTTGAGATGTTCTTTAATACTATGAAACCCTGCCTTACGACCACCTCGTTAATGTACAGTACTGACCACCTTGTTATTATGAACACTTTGTTTTGGCCGGCAAAATGTCCATGCTGTACATTTTTTATAAAAACACCTCGTTAATGCGACCACCCTGTTAATGCGGACAGTGCAACCAACAACCACTTTAATTTTTATTCCCTAACGTGTATATTTCTTTGTTTTTAACCTTGTTAATACAATCACTAATACACAATTGAAAATAATTTGTAAGTTAATGTATATATGAATAATGATTTTAACAATAACGATTTTCAAGAGCCTGTTGTACAGCCAACACTGACATCTTATGGACAGACGCAACAGAGCTATCCTGATATAATTAAGTGCCAAGGGACCGGACAATTTAATTCGTTATAACTGGGGCTCGTAATAAACGAAACTCCGATATATTTTTATATAACGAATTCGAAGTTACTGAAAATATACGAAAAACTTCATTATACCGGAGATTTGATAACAGACAAAGAATTAGCGATGACACGTATTAAGTTTTTTGTTGGCCCGTCTTTATTTGATTTAATACATGATAACACTTACATCAATTTGAAATAGTAAAATCAAGACGGTATCAAGACTGCAACAGAACAATTTTCAAACAAAAAGCGTATCTCGTAACCTAACTAAGCGTTCCATTTCATGTTCTTATGGCGGATTACTTGTACTTGTTTTATCAACTTCGTTATATTACGTTAGGGTAAAATGTGGCCTCGAGACCCCAAATTTGATTCGTTATACCGGAGTTTTTGTTATAACGAGGTATTTTCGAGAGCAAAATCCACCAGCATTGGAATGAATGGATTTTGTGGAAAAAGTTTAACAATAGAAATTCGTTTTATCCAATCATATCGATCACTGCTCATCTAATCGAATAAAAGTCGCTGAGAAATATCAGTCAATTCACAGAACAGGAGACTGGGTCGCCTGTGGTATGACCGAGGAGGCTTTTGGGAGCGAGCTCACTCCCATGAAACACTGCAGCTGTCTATGGCTATCAGGAAAGGCTCCTGATACCACAACTCATTCATTTCGCTGCGCTCGCATGAATGAGTTAAAAAATTACTTTACTCCATCAGTTTTGAGATTTTTTCCTTTTTTTGCTTCACAGGTTGATAAAGTGATAGCATTAAATGATTTTGTAGCCCATCAAGAAGGTGATCTGGCATTTAAGAAAGGGGACATTTTGACAGTTATTGATCCCAGGTACATAAACTTTTAGGTAGCAAAACCGAACGAAGTGTCCAAGTTAATATGCTTCGTGTTGATGTTATTATAGCAGCAAAATATCTAAAGTCAAATAGCGTACAATCATTCAATACCAAATATTGCTGGTCCTAAAAATAAGCAATATATTCCATACGAACAAGCACAAGCAGCAGTCATTCTTCAGTCTTCGTGTTGCACGAGTCCCGATAGGCAGGGTTGTCAAAAAGATTTAGAGTAGCCGGAGATATCAAAGAAGTACGTAAGGGGAGGCCCTCAAAACACGAAACACATCTTACCCCGATCGCTGCCTCGATCGTTCTCATCTTGTTTTTCATAGAACTTCCTCTTTTTAACCAAATTAAAATCTAGTCCTGGTTCGCTTTCTTCTCTACATGCATAAATTTGCGTGATGACGTATTTCGCAAGTATATACTAAATATCACGGAAATCTTCATTATTGGTTCTGACGTGAAGAATCCCCTTCAGGCAAGAAAAGCAGAGTTTCTTGGGGTATTTTAGCGGTTGCTTAACGGTTTCATATAGCAGCACGGCATTCTTGGAAACCAGCTTTGTAATTAGTATTGTGTATAGTTGTAGTGTATAGAGTATTATTGTTAAGTCTTTTTAGCTGAACGAATTTTACCGTGTTTAAATAAAGATAAAATAAATAAAATAAATAAATAAATAAATATATTCTCAATCTTGACACATTGAAATTTCATCCATTTCATTCCTCCCTTTCAAGTTCGTTTTAATGTCTACCCAGTTTTAGTTACAGAACAATTATTATATTATACCCAGTTCTTCACTCTCTTTATTCAAATACAGGTTGTCGATACTTTGTCATTTTGTAATTTCTTTTTGCTGCTATATTTCATAAATGAAACTCTAATATAAAGTACAAAGAGAAGCTGTAGAGAGGCAAAAACTTGACCTGTACAGGATACCAATAGATTTGGAGCATTTTCTTGAAACAATAAGGATATGAGGTTTCCACTTTAAATTTTCATCAATAACTACACCCAGGAAAAATGTCTCTTTTGGTGACTCTTGAAATCGGAGTGCCATCAATCGAAAAAGTTTGCTTTTTTTGTCGAGGTTTCAGAATCATGAAATTGGATTTCTTGAAATTAATACAGAGCTGGTTTGCTCAATCACCAATCACTCCAGATAATTTTGTCACTTCTAGGTTAAAAGTTGTACAAAGAATACTGATAGCTATATGAGAAAAATACATTTCTATTATCAACAAAAATAATAAATTCCAAAACATGACACATTGCACAAATCAATAATGTATATCAGAAACAAAAGGGGGCCCAGAATTGATCTTTGGGGTACACCGCACCTAATCTGTTGACAAGAAGAGCATAAACTATCAAATTCCACATATTGTTGCCTATTACTAAAGTAACTTCAAAACCAATAAAGTGGAAGACCTGATTCCATAGTCCTCCAATTTATCCAGCAAAATATTGTGGTCTGGTGTCAAATGCCTTTAAAACAGATCTATGAATACACCTAGAGTAATTTTTCTATTATCTATTGCACAGGATATTTTATCGTAGAGTTGGGTCAAAGCATTTAAGAGGTTGAGTGGATTTTACGAAATTCAGACTGATTGTCTGGTAATATCTGGTGCTTATCAATGAATGTTTATAAACGTTTGAAAAATGCAGATAGGATTGATACGGGTTTGTAATTGGTAAATACATTAATTATTATGTTTACCAGATTTGTAAAGAGGAATAACACGGCCATCTTCATCTTGTCAGACTCGGCCCCTTGGATCTTTCTTCTTCACCTTACCGCCTCATTTCTCAATACGATGCACCCTTTCTATAAAATCTCCATCTCTAGCTACTCTTGGACTGTCATCTTAACCTTCTCCTCGGATTTGTGCCACGTCTCCCTGTAAGATTCCTCAATACCATTTACCCTGACATCGCGATTGATTCTTGAGATACCCTGTCTTCTGCTGTTGGGCCTTTACATCTGAGGCAATACTGTTGACTGTTTCGGTTAAAGACTTGCTTTAATTTCAGAAGAAACCGATCTCACAACATGACGAAGTCTAGAATTAAGAGAATTGACTACTGACTCAAAGAGGGAACGGAACCTTAATTCTTGTACCCCCAGCATTTTCTTCACAGTGTCCATAGAAACGAACTCTTGAGCAAGCTAGATGGCTGCCATTACCCTCGGAATGAATATCAACACCACTAACTTGCCCCCCGGCACCTTGTCTCTTTATCGTTGGCATTCCATATCCGTTATAGATAAGTATTTCACACGAAAATAAAATACAATCTGAAAGATAGATGTGCGTTTAAATTCAACATGATTATAAAGCCACCTTAAAGCACGTCCGTCCACAGAAGCACTAATTAGTATACATGGAATTTACAGTTTTACCTAATATTAATAAGGTACTGTTAATAATAATAAGTGTTAATTATTGTTCATTCATTCTTCTGTACATATGTCTGTCTAGGGAAGATGGATGGTGGGTAGCAGAGGATGTGTCTGGTAAAAGGGGACACATACCAAAGACATTTGTCAAGGTCAGCTTAATGAACTGAACTGAATTTTAAATTGTAAATTTTATGTGTCTATGCACATTTCCTAAAGCTGGAGTATTGACAATGAAATGTGAGAGCAAATCTTTCTCAAATTCCTGAAGAGGTTGTCATCAGGAGTAAAATATCCTTTGGCAATTACTAGAGTATTAAAAACGGTACTTGCAAGTTGGATATACCTAACGATACAGTATTTCAAGTATTTACAAGTTAGCTGGGTGTAAGAGTTGTTATTTTGATTCATGTTATTTAATTTAACAGTGTCACTGTCATGTGCGACCCTTGGGTTACTTTACAGTACATACTTTGCTAGTGTAATGGATTATAATGCCATAAATGGAATGCTGCGTCGGTGTTTCTTTAGAAACAGATTTACAAGTAGTTAAATTTTTAAATTTTACACCGTAGTGAATAGAGAAAGAATATTAAAAAAACTGACGTTTCGGACTGTAGTCTTTTGTGCATTCACTCCGACGAAGGATTACTGTCCGAAACGTCAATTTTTTTAATATTCTTTCCCCATTCACTACGGTGTAAAATTTATAAATTTAACTACTTGTAAAGCTGGATTATAATGTATTTAATAGGCTTAGTTTGCTTGATTAACAGGTCCTCAAAAACAGACTTGATTTCTGTACACAAGAAATCAACAGTTTTTCTCTTAGTAAGACACTGAACTGTTGCAAGCTTGTTTTTAACCCAAATTTCTAAAATCATTTTATGTGTAGCTGTTGCCACAACTAAATTCCTTTTAACTTTAAACATTATTTTCAAAAAGGATTGTCCCTTTTTTTTGTGTCTACTAACATTAATATAAATCAAAGGACTCTTAGAGCCAGCTCATTCATGTAATGGACAATAATATTAAACAGTCTAATGATTAAATCATTAATTTTTTCCAAATGTTTTAATGATTAAATTGTAAATATTACAAAGTAAGAAAAAGGCATTATAGGCAATTTTAAGTTAAAAAAAAAAAATAAAATAAAATAAAATAAAGGTCAGTATGGGCCTTGAACTTGAACACGAAAGTCAAAAGTTCTACCATGGAGCCACGCTCGCAGGACACTTTCACTTCGGTCCACAAATTTCGGTCTACAATCAGTTCCGTCGACATTTCACCTCCACGATAATCATTCTTTGCTTGCGCATGCGCGCGCATGAATGAGCTAAAAATGAAACTTAAATAGTTAGGAATACTACTAGGAAACTAGAAATTGATTTTTTTTTCTGATATTAAATAGTAAAACTGTTTGGAGCACCTTTCATCTTGAATGGAATGCAGTATTCTCTGCAATTTTTAGTAAAAGTGTTAAGGTTTACGTGAACTGCGAATATTTTATTTTGATTAACCCTTCAAGCCTCAAACCTTTTAGTCAAACATATAGCCTCAATGGGGATTTCGTTGGACTCCTCCCCAAGATTTTCGTTATGCGTGGACCGATCGACTTGAAATTTATAATGAATGTTAATTGAATTTTGAACTTTCATTTAATATTAATCACGTGACAATTATTTTTTACCATGGTAACCAAGGCTCATAAAATGATGATGGCCGCCATCTTGGAATTATTTTCGATTTTTGATATTTTGTCTAAAACTGAGAGATATTATAAGAAATGGATAGGAAATACGGTTTTATGTCATAGAAATGCAAAATGCTGGATTAAAAAATGAAAAGTAACGATTATTTTTCCATTTTAAGAAAAAAATGCTACAAAAGTTTTCTAAAAATCCTACTTTCGTGACTTTCTGTGAAAACGTCATCAATGATGTCAAAACATGTATTCATTATCAAGGAACAGTTATGCCAAAGCTTTCGGCAGATGGTCAAGGCGTTCAGATTTGAGGCCAAAAAAATAGAGAGGGTGGGGGGGGATCCCTTTGACCCCCAAAGTGAAAACATGTATTCATTATCAAGGAACAGTTATGCCAAAGCTTTCGGTAGATGGTCAAGGCGTTCAGATTT
>JAOBBB020178443.1:0-12099 GCA_025331005.2 Zoanthus gigantus
TTCATTCATTCATTCATTCATTCATTCATTCATTCATTCATTCATTCATTCATTCATTCATTCATTCATTCATTTATACAGACGGTGAACACAAAATCCTTTAAGCTAACAAAATGTTATTAAATAGGAAAGAAAAAACTGTTAAAAATATTTTTTATTTGCTTTTTCAATTAACACGTGAAAAAAATTAGGTCGAAATCGAGGCTACAGTTGCGGGTTGGAGTGGTGATATCGCTATTGACAACATAGAGTTTATGCCTGGCAAGTGTCCGAAGAGGAAGCTTAAGGTAGCTGCGGGAATCAAGACTACACCTGCGTCAGTTTACACATCTATCAGCACAGTCAATGGTAAACCTTTTGTTATAATGGCCAGAGTTCCAATAATGTCTCTGCCAAAATTAATTTAACTGTAAGATTGATTTTATAACCTCAAAGTTAATCTGACGAGGAGCTAATGCATTAGCCCTTACATTGCACATAATCAATTCCTTACGTTACTTACGGGCAATGATAAAAATGTACTTGAATAGTCCTTTTTTTACCGGTTATGTCCTCAAATACATTAATACATTTTTCAAAATTGGTTTGTCTCCGCTATCAAAGCACACTTCAGTTGTGGGCCTCCTTGACATCAAGCTCAACTTGCCTAAGTTTAGTTAGGGGATGTGAACTTGAGATAATGTTCTCTCTGTACTTCTGAGCGACAAGATTTAAGCATATCAATGAAGATGAAGATGTTAAAATAATATTCCATAAAATTAACGCTATAAAGTGTGTTGTTTCGAATTGGATTGCGCATATGCAGACAGACCGTTGGTATCAGTGGTATAGACAAAACATATCAAGCGTGTTTAAAATAACTTACCCTTATTAGAAATCAAACTGGACCTTTCAAAGGTACTTGAACATTTGAAAATATACTTGAATTTTTTATTCTAATAAAATAATTCATCTTTTGAACTTGGCTGCTTAATCAATATTTTAATCTAAAATTCCCTAACGGTTTACATAGCACAAAGGCACTTACAGCAATGTATAGTGAAGATTGCAACATCAAGATGGCCTTCACATTCTTTAAGATAGGTAGTTTATTTCGTGAAAAAGAAAAAAACCCGAAAGACGTTCGTGTAGGTGTGGTATTTAAACAAACGTGAAACAACGTTAACCTAAACATAGAGAAAATGTCACACATTTATAGTAATACATCTCAAAAAATCTGAGGGATTTCGTGAAAATGCGGTAAGCATTGTTTTGAAATCCTTGATAGTGCTCACTTGGGAGTAGAGCTTAAAAACAAAGTCATGCTTCATATTAGATAGCAAAAAGTCAACTCTGATCGTGAATCAGCAAATTAGGCAATTCGATATTTCTATCATTATATTTGAAATTAACTTTCTTTATAATAAGTATGCACTGATAAACTAAGTTAACAAACATTGTAGTGACGAACTGACGATAGTAGTTTTACCCCCGAAAGAAGTTTGTTGTAAATTTCAAATCTTTTATTATGAGTCTAAAAGGCTCTATTATTTATGCTTATTTTGTCATTGTTTGACATAATTTACACAATACATAAATAATTCTCGAACTAGCTTGGCCTTTGGTCTTGTTTTTATTTAATGATTCTAGAAAATTTTGGCGTTCATGTTCTGTAATAAAGCAAGTGGTTGTGCATTTTCTATATAAAGGATATAGAAAATGTTAACCTAAGTGCTTTCAGCTTATGGTTCCCAAACCATTCATCAAATAAAAGTTGTGTATCATGATTGATCAAACAACCAAAACAGTATGCGCGCTGTGATAGCAAACAGCTCTTTTATTGTTCTCCCAACATCCCGCATGGTTTAGTACGCCGGTGAATCCATATTCATTGCTTAGTTCTTGAAGAAAAAATCAACTGTCCTTTAAAATTCTTTTTTAAGACTAAGAATTTTATAATTAGCCTGATTTTTTTTTTTGAAAAAAAAAAACTCTTATTACTATACGAAATCCTTGATCGTTACTGTAAACCGTAGAATGATTCTCTTTCCCTTTCTTTTTCAATACTAAAAACTCAAATAATTAGCCTGATTATTTTATTATAAATATGAACAATAAATGAAATCCTTGTTGTTTTAAACCATAGAAATAACCTCCTTTAACGCAACTGACCTGCTGATGTTGATGTGCTTATTAGTAATGATTTGGTTATTACCGATTTTTTTCCTCTGCTAGGTAATTGCTCATTTCCCGGCCACTTTTGCAACTGGATAAATGCAGAGGATGACAATGGCGATTGGCTTCTACATCAAGGAAAAACACTAACAGATGACACTGGTCCGAATTCAGATTATGATGGAGGAGGTTAGATGATTATTTATTGCTTAATTGATACTATATTAGATTTCTTCATTTTGATCCGTGTAATTTTTCTGTAATGTTTTTCCCTTTAGCTCTTTATCTTTCCTAACATTACCTAATCTATCTTATATAATATTAATGAACATGATTTCAGGAAAACTAGTTAAACTTAACCTCTACAACCACTTATTAAGGTTTTTTTTTTGGGCAGCTACAAATGTAGTTATAACCTCCAGGTTATTATAGGTAGCTTGTACCTAGTCTTCTGTATATTGTTTTATAGCATATAAATGTTGTAAATAGTAATATGAGGTACTAAAATAAAAAAATGTATGTTATGTATGTATGATTGGTTCTTTGATCAATTGTTTGGTCAATTCCTTGTTCGCTCTCTTACTTAAAAAGTAGGTTTGTTGAGTCACATACGTCTTGTCTTTAATGGTTACATTGTGTCCTGTATACTTGTTTGGTTGGTGTTTGAATGTTTGATGGTCAATTGTTTCCATAAAAATTGTTTTGGGTTACAAAAAAGCTATGCTGACCGCCGATAGTTAGTTTTCTTAAGCAATTCCTTTCCTTTAATCTGTTGCAAGCGTTTTTTACCGCCGACTTTTGGCTTTACTATGATTATAATTGTCAACCATTAATTAACCAATCTTTGGAGCTAGCAGTAGTGTGAAGTAGTAGAAGTTGCAAGAAAATGTAAAACATTTACTAAATAATAAAAACACTCTTTTGGGACTTGATATGACGTAGTTAAATGGATTTTACCCCTATTCGAGTTGATTTCACCCGTAGTTGAATGGAAGCTATCCGTAGCTTAGTAAAAGTTTCCGTTCGATGTTACCCGTTGTCGGGCGGAAGTTGCCCGTAGTTAAACGGGGATTTCCCGTCGTTGAGTGGAAGTGCCCCAAAGTCGAGTTGAAGATACCCATAGTTTAATGAAAGTTTCGATTTCCCTTGGATGTTACTCGTTGTCGAGCGGTAGTTACCCGTAGTTGAACAGGCCCGTAGTTGAGTTGAAATTACCCAAAGTTAATTGGAAGCTATACGTTGTTTAGTGAAAGCTTTCCTTTTTGGTTACCTGTTATCGAGTAGAAGTTAGCAATACTTGAATGGGAATTCCCCTAGTTAAGTGGAAGTTACCTAAAGTCGAGTGGAACCTAGCCGTAGTTTAGTGAAAGCTTCCCTTCAAAGTTACTCGTTATCGCGTGGAAAGTCCTCTAGATGACTGGCAATTTCCCGTTGTTGAGTCATTGTTACCAAGAATTGAGTGCTCTTAGATTAGTGGAAGCTTCCCGTGGCGGAAGCTCGTTGTTCTTTGGGATCTCCGATGTCCATGCAGTGAAGTATTCCGTAGTCCTTGAATGGAAATCGCCCGTACTCTAGCTGAAATTACCCGTAGCCGATTGGGGGTTCCCCTCGTTAAGTGGTAGTTACTCGGAGTTTAGTTGAAGCTTTCCTTGGAGGTAGCCTGTTGTTAGAATGGGTTACTGGTTCCATCGAAAGTTACCCATAGTTGGATACAATTTACCCGAATTCAAGTTTAAAATACCAGTAGTTCTGTAAGAGCTCCTCTTAGTTGAGTGGATGTTACCCTTCGTCGAAATGAAGTTAGATGTTACACGTAGTCGAGTGAAAGTAAACGAATAGGTCCAAATTAATACTATGAAAACTTGTTGGGAGTGATCTTTTACCTTCGTGATTAAAGCTAAATGAATCCTTAACCAAAGGCGTAGTTTTAAAACATCACTTTGGTAATTTCCTTTTCTGAGAAACTCTGTTACTTACTCCTGCCCAGTACCAACAGTATCTCACACCAAGCCTCGTGGTACGTAGGCGAAATCTTTTCCAAAATTTGGAAATAGCCCTCAAAATTTAATTCGTAAATCTATCGTGTATTTGCGCGTTAATATATTTTATGCTTTCATTCCAGGTTACTATATTTATACCGAGGCATCACTTTCAAAGCCTGGTGACACAGCGCGTCTGGTCATTGAAAACATGAGTGGCCAACTATGTATGCAATTTTTCTATCATATGCACACTACTGGCGTAGGCAAGCTCTATGTTGAAATATTTAGAAAAAGCCAACAACGAAAATCAAGAGTCCTTTGGTCAAAACATGGAAATCAAGGATTCGACTGGAAGAAAGCCTTGGTTGATCTGCAAGGAGTCTCTTATATGGTACGAAATGGATTGATATTTAAAAATTATCTTTTATCTTTATTAATTACATTGTTAGGCAAAGAAATAAAATGGCCCTGCTCGCACATAGCAAAGGCTAGTCGAGGCGAGCAGGGTTTTAGATCAGTAAGAAAAATTGTCCGTTTTATAATTAAATTAACCTAAAATACAAATGATAGAGAAAGAAGAGATGCATATAGAATTCTGTATGTATATAAGGAAATGCACATTGTATTTAAGATTGTTTTGTAATTTATAGCCTGAAACTGCATTTATTTCTGAAAACTTAAGGTTAAAATTGTTGTATTCAGGGTCGTTCATATTGGAAAGGGGGATGGGGAAAATTTCACTCTTGGAGAAAATTCTCTGAAAACTGTACAAAGCGTCAAGCACCTTGGAGTTACTATATCAAGCGATTTATTATGGAACAAGCATAGTGAAATCACGATTAACAAAGCCAACAAAGCTTTAGGAATTATCAAAAGAACTGTCGGCACGGCAAATCAGGATATCGCTATTGTAGAGGTCACTAGTAAGACCTATTCTGGAGTACGCTGCGCCAGTTTGGAGTCCACACCTCATCGTACTTCAATCAAGTTTGATAACGCTTTATCTTTCCGAAACTTTGCTGCGTTATCCCTCAGGCACTGTGCACTCATCGGCTTGTCTTCGTAGATCAAATCCCATTCCTCCTTCATTCTTTTCATAAACCCTCTTCCTTTATTTCTTTCCTGTTCTTCAATCCTTAAAAAATAACATTCATCTCGTTGGTCCATACATACAGTGTTACCTGCACTTTCATTTTTGCTTTTATAGGTACTATCTTGGATTGCTTCAGTAGCATTGCCAATCTCTCTTCTAAATCTCACTGCATTATTTCTTAAGTTTTGCTTTGACACTTTACATTTATCAGGGTATTGTTCATCCCATCTTCTCTTCAGTCTCTCCATGAATCCTCTACCTTTACCCCGTTCTTCTTCCTCTGTTCTTACTAACCACCTCTTTTCATCATCTGTATATTCTGAAAGATAGTGTCTTCTTTGAGCCTCTTCGTGCGAGACAGCTAGGTCTCGCCTTGCCACATTGTTTCTCTGAAGTGCTCCCTTGGTGTTGTTAGTTTCATTATTGGGTTGAAATTGATTATAATCTAAATCTCCCATATATAATTGTGATTGACGTACGGGAACAATTAGTCCATCCAGTGTTGCCCAACTCTCTGGATAAGGCTTTATAATGGTAGGTACGCCATATCTACCAGATCCCGCGATTAGCAACCTCATAACGCAGCGGCCATTCACCCATATCAGCACGGTACCTTCGGGTTGCGGGAATAATTGTTTGTGTAACCTCCACTAGGTGGTTTTCCATCCAAAGCTAAAGAGTATCACCTACCCACACAATTGTTCGTGTAGATTCCACTAAATTGGCTGTCTACCAAGACTAAAGAGCCCAATTCGCCCTGGTTTGTAATCAGAGTTGCCCCTCTCCTAGGATGACTGCTGGCCAAAGCTAACGAGCTCACCTTACCCGGATTATTATTACTATTACTACATGCGCAGTAGACACTTATGTAGCCCAATCAAAATTACAGATAGAATTGAGTATTTTACATACAAATGGCTCTGAAACTTGTTAAAATTCGAGGATAAAACTGAAGATGACCCAGCTAGTCGTAGAGGCAGAGAGCAATTAAACATTAATTTTATAACTACCACTCTTTTTAAAGTTTCGTCTAATTGCTTCGTGAGTTCCAGTATCACAGTGCTCTAGGTTTTTTTTCCCGCGGTGTAAATCATCTTATCTTTTCTTTTTTCGCTATTTTTACTTTTTTTGTTTGCTTTTTAAAAAACTAAAAGACATTAGGATGATTTGAAGTTTTGCGATATTTTGGTTTATCTAAAAAAAACAAAGTTGAAGTTATCTCGAGTTCGGCTTTCCTCGGCGACACATCCCCCTCCCATAAAAATCACTGTAACTTATTTGACAAAAACGACAACACTTTTGAGTTTAAAAACTAACATGTTTCAACAGTTACATCATCAGAGTGATAGAAGACTAAGTGGAAACAAATTTTGTTGTGAAGAGTGATTTACATAAATACAATGACTAATAACAAACATATATCAATACATGTTGTTCAGTAGTATTAAAGAAAGAATAGAACAATTATCAGAAAAATTGGTGAATATGTCCCGAGCGGGAACTCCCTGTATTCTAGTCAGGAGTGCTAACCACTACACCATCAGGGACCACAACGCTGGCAACGTAGCAGTTTGATTAGCTAAGTTGGTTAACGCGTGAGGATTCCTGGGTATTATTCAGTAGATCTGAGCCTTATGTCGAAGTTGAAACACACTCCAGTAGTATGAAGGCCGCATTTGCGTTTCAGAAAAATTGGGCCCAGGAATCCTCACGCGTTAACCAACTTAACTAATCAAACTGCTATGTTGCCAGCGTGGGTGTCCCTGATGGTGTAGTGGTTAGCACTCCTGACTAGAATACAGGGAGACGTGGGTTCGATTCCCGCTCGGGGCATATTCACCAATTTTTCTGATAAATTTTCTATTCTGACTTTTCTGTTTTGATTTGAATTAGAATAATTTAGATTTAACTATAGCAGTGTCGTAGCCAGCATTTTTAAGAGGGTGGGGGGAGGGGGGATTCCAAATCACCAAAAGCTGCTTGGTCAGTGATAATTATTGGAGTGAGGTCGCTCTAAAAATTGACACAGTGAGGAATCGAGGTGTGAGAGGGGGAAGGGGGTTCCGGAACCCCTGTAACCCCTACCCCTTTCCCGGTTACGCCCCTGTATAGGCAGCTCCATAAAAATTAGTAATTTGACAGTCTAACCGCATCCTGTATGTACGAACAACCCACTTCAATCCAACGTACCCTTAATAACGTTTACAGAGAACTTTCTGTTTCTGTATCGATCAATATCTTATAATATAGCTAAATTCAAATTGCTTGGGAAATTCCGTAGATAGTAGAAAAAGTCTTCGTTTTTAAAAAAAAGAGATAATGAATGCACGGCTAATATACGTATCGTGAAAATTAACTTGTCAATGAGCCAGTATGAATAGGAAAATAGGAAAAAGCCAGCAATTGCAACCTCAGACAGCTGTTTTGTTTTTTTTGGGACTCGTCAGTACGGTGCAACGAGCAGAGAGTTTTGTACACGATCTTTCTACAGTTCTTTCTACAGTTCCATTAATTTTCTATATGATTTTGTCTATGGATTGATTACAACACTTTTAATTACAGACTATTAAGTGCCATCGAGCAAGACAAAAACTTTCTAAATAAATTTTTGAAGATGTTAATAAGAAATTAAGTTATTGAACTCTTAGATTTTTTAAGCCTTATATTTTTCACTTTATCAGTCCTGCCTCTTAAGTTTGTATGTTATCCGTATTAACGTACAAAAAAACAAGCCATAAGAGGGAGGTTAAGTGAGGAAAACTGAAATTGAATTAGGAAAGTACATTTTTGAAATTTTAAAAAAATCGTGAATGTTTGTAGAAAGTCATAATTTGTTCTTATCAAGTTTTATATAATATTTTCAACGGGCCATAAAAATTATAGAAAGACAAAGGTCAAAGACCGTTTACATTAACAAAAAAATACTTCCCAAAGAAAACTTTGACGAAGGAAAATGTTTTCAATTTACACGGACCCATCTGTTTGGCGCAAAATTTGCTAAAGAAACTTTTGCTCGCTTAACACAATTGCAAGTTAATGGCTTTTGAAATGCATGGCTCATTATTAACACAAGTTATTGGAATCTTGAAATTAATGGCTCATCAGTGTTAACACAAGTTAAGAATGACTTTTTGCTAACACAAGTTAACAATAGCTCCTTGTTAACACAATTTACGAATCAAGATTTTCACTGCCTACAGCTCGCGTGCAAAACGGCTTTATTAGTTGCCGCCTTGCGAGCCTCGCCTCTTGGCTCGGCTGCCGCGTTGGCAATATAAGTAAATTGGCAATAGACTTACGAGATCAAAAAAGAAAAACAGAAAAAAAGAAAAAGGAGAAAATAGAAATAAGACAAAAGAATAACAGACTAACAAGATCGTTAATAATAACTGGCAATTATGAGTATGAAATCAAATAGCTTTGTAATCTTATTTTCGCAGTGCACTGACGAACCGTCTGATCTCAAATATCAGTTTATTATGGAAAAGACGAGACGATCAAGCACCTTCACATTTAGGAACAAGCGTTTTATCTGCGGTTTTATACGCTATGGCGATAAATACATTTCAAGCGATGTTGATGGACGAGCCTTCTTAGGGGATGGACCGAGTGATAATCCCAGGTCCTGGGTGATTATTACGTTTTCAACGGAGTCAGAAACTGTCCCCTTGTCAGATCAAGTGGCTTGCGTGTAGAGTTTGTGTAGACAACGTCTTGTCATTGATGATAATAATTTTGTTTCACAGGATGATCCGAGCAAACACAAGCCAGCATCCTTTTCAAGCCCACCACAAAGATAGCACATACTGGTATTAGTAAAGTAGAACCGTTATGCTTGTGGGATGTGGCTGTTCCATGTTATGTTCCATACTTGTATTAGTACATGTTGCCGAGTTTCTACATGCATCTAGTTGATAATAAATATATAGTATAAACAATTATTATTTTATATATATAAAGGTCATTACATTGACATGAGTAATATACATTTCTAATTATTTTGTATTTTTTTTTTTTACTTTTTTTATCACTACCTTATTTATTTTGTAAAATTTACAGTTTATTTGTTATTTACAGACAGGCCATATCATATTTCGTTTTCTAATATATATTACTCATGTTAGTGTATTGTAACGGGTTTTTAGCTCCCTACTTCAACTTCTTTAATTTCTTTATTGGACTGATTGGCCTCTGCCCTGGCCTCGGCAAAGCCGCCATGGCTAACTAGCTTCGACCAGCACAGAGGACCAACTTACTTCTACAACAACGGTAGTGAAAAGAGACAAAACTGATGGGCGCGTTTTACCATATCAATTGCAAACAGTAAACACAACACAAAGAGTCACTGCGTGATTAAAACAAAAGATCTAAACATGAATTAACTTGCTACGTGACAGTATCGACTCCTTCAAACCTGATGAAAACCGATAGTTGCCAGTCGAAATATAGTTGCCAAAATTTACCATCATTGTTTGTCAGCTTTTCCGAGATATTTATTTTACAACTTTCTATATTATTTAGTAGACCTGGTACCCTCGATCCAACGAAACAGAAACTTGTGCACAGAATTTGCTTCATTTTTCTTGCTAAGTTTAAAGACGGTTCTGCGTTGGCAGTGGGGATTTCGAGTGCTTAGTCGAGTGTTAACAGCCGTACAGCCGTGAAACTGCTTGTTGTGCCATATTGCTCCTAGCACGACATATGGGCTCGTCGCCGAGTTTTCATGTCGATTTATGCGCATAAAGTAGTTTTAAGCTGAATTTAAGAATCCTTTCGAATATTCTGTTTGATTTTCATTAATTTTAGAAAAATAATTTGCAATAATGCCAACATGAGCCTAGCAATTGTCCTTATGTAATGGCGTTAGCGGCGACAGTACAACTTTTGTTTCTTTGAATGGCAGGCGACATGGCGAGTTTTGCGAGTTTTGTTTAAAAACATAAAGTTTGAGAACGGTACCGTAGATTCCAGGTTACCGTGTTTCACTTTATTAGGTCAAATAAAAAAATAAAACTTATGTTTAGCGTTCGGATTTG
Source organism: Zoanthus gigantus (assembly GCA_025331005.2). Classification (NCBI taxonomy): domain Eukaryota; kingdom Metazoa; phylum Cnidaria; class Anthozoa; order Zoantharia; family Zoanthidae; genus Zoanthus; species Zoanthus gigantus. The sequence goes on from JAOBBB020178443.1 coordinate 10,266, forward strand.
GCAAAAAAGAGGAAGAAGCAACGCATTTTTTTTTTTTTTTTTTTTTTTTGGGAAATTTACATCACCCTTTTTCCAAGAATGATATACAAAGGCAAAAGGCTGTTGTCTCTTCACTAAAAATGAACAGTATACAATTAATACAACATTTAATTATGCATTGATGTGCAGTTTTGCTAAGTTAAATAAAAACAGTACTATACCTAAACTTCAGAACAAGTCTCAGATAACTTTGAATTTTATCATATACAAGCATATGTACCACTGCAAAAGTTATTTTCCACTTTTTTAAAAAATACTTCTTATTTTAAAAAAAAACAAAAAAAGGGGGAGCTTTCAAAAAGGAAGCGGGGGATGGGGGACGCTAAACATAAGTTGTTTTTTTAAATTTAGCCTTAGTATTGTCGAGCGAAACGATAACTGTGCAAAAAAAAAAAAAAAATCAAATTTAACTACACTACCATTAAGACAAGAGAATAACTCGTATAGATACAACCTTGTACCCAGGCTCATTTCACTGGGTACGAGGTTGGTATAGATATAGGGCTCCGTAGGTTAGAGGGCGCTATCAGTTTAATTACTAGGTAGAATCAGAACGTTTCTTGTAACACAATAAACAGGAATAACGTCTAGTTAAACGTACTTGTTTAAGGGGTCACCTTCTTGAATAGCCAAAAAATTACAAAAGTTCACTTTGAAAAAAAAAACTTTAGTGAATCCACTTTATAAATGATATCTCAAGTAAAGGAACCCAGGAGTACACCACCGGATACGAAAAACAAAACCACATTGTGACTAAAAGCAACGTATATCCCCCCCCTGGTGGTAGTAAACATTTGTGATGCGACCAGCGCTGAGGGCTAATTGATCTGAACCAATAGGATAAAGTGCAAAAATCTCTTATTAAATTAAAAGAAGCAAGGTGAATACTGAACTTAACTAGAGCGATTCAAACTTACCATCTTAAGATTATATACGGTACACTTTGAGCGGTGCTTTCAGTTTATAACTCATGTCTCCCTTGTTTTATGTCACACACCCTTCAACCAATACAACTGTGAAAAGGTTATGAAATTCTCTAAATAATGGTATAAATTGTTTTTTACGAAATTAATTTTGTGTAAGCGAAAACGACCTCGTTAATTTAGATTAAAAAGTTTTCCTTTGCAGAGTTCCAACTAACCGGCATTTTATTTTCTGGAATATTTTTTATCGTTAAAATTAGTTTAGCTTAAATTCCAAAACGGTGTCGGGGATTTTTGATAGCATGTGATATCAAGGGGGCACTTAAATGAGCCCGTGTCGGCTGACAACCTGGGTCAAGTCGACAGCCCGGGACAACCTTTCTCCAGTCAAACGCCTGTAACTGTTTACATGAACCCATTCTCTTACCCGAGTCAACCTTCTTGCCAGGTAACCCGTTTCGATGCCCGGGTTGACAGGCCTCGGCGGGTTAGAATTTGACAAACTTTTTCCATGTAAACACGGGTCCACTTAATCCCGGGTCCGTGTAAAGTGATGGCGAGTTTGAGCTCGGGTCGGAATCCTCAAGATGGCCGGGCCTCAAAAGATGCTAGTGGTGTGCAGCCGGTAAAAAGAAAAATGAGTTAATGTAATGTAGTAAATAAAGCAGAAATGGATTTAAAATTAGGGATTTTAATGGCAATGCGTATATGCGTCACCAGTCTCGTGGCCGATCAAAAACAAAGCAGACCCGGGTCAGGTTCTAATGGCAATGCCTATATGCGTCACCAGTCTTCTGGCCGATCAAAAACAAAGCAGACCCGGGTCAGGTTCTAATGGCAATGCCTATATGCGTCACCAGTCTTCTGGCCGA
>JAOBBB020178537.1:0-12098 GCA_025331005.2 Zoanthus gigantus
AAATTTGAACGCGAATTTCATCATTTGTCGTGAGTTGAATCTTAAGAAACTTAAAAGGACGAGAATCTACATGTGGTTCCTACACACTCACTGAATGTTCTTCTTTTACATTTGAAACTTCTGCATTTTAAGTGATGAAATCGTATCTCTCAGGATCATGGAAACAATTTTTTGAATTTATATAATTAGCGACGTACGACTTCTGGCACTGCATATTCGATCTGATTTAGCTTGCTGCAGACTATGAGCGTCCCAACCGCTTGCTAATCGGAGCGAAGCTGTGAAGTAAAAATCAATTTAGTCGTGCAAATCGTTTCTCTTTACCTAGCGCGATTTTATCATTTGAGTATAAAAGTGCGTGGAAACATTTTAACTTTTCCTCCAATTATTAAGCGCCGGAAGGAACAAGTAATATTTTTTGTACCCTAATTTAAGGGCCAATAAAATCTGAAATTATTTTTTTCTGGCGCTTAAATTGGAACAATTACGGTAGCTAGTGTAATGCTGTTTTCAAAAGTTACACTTTCAGTTCACAAAGATCTTTCATATACTTTATAGTTATACTTTCAGATGACAAATTAAAGCCATCATGTAAATTATAACTATGTGTGAGGTTCCGTAACTATGCCCTACTGAGCAACTTAAAGATATGTTTCATCCACGTGACCTTGATTTAGCCAATAAGAGGGCCTATTCAAGTCAAAAACGCACTAGTTATACAACACTTGCCCCTAGAGCACTGCAAAGCACTTATAATCTTTGCACTGAGGTACATGCTAACCCAACCACCGAATCTGGGGTCTGTTCTTGTTACACACTATTTAACATACCTCTCCACAGGAAGCAGCAAGTGTATGTAACAAAGCTCCCATTGTCATCAGGCAAGTGCCAAATTAAACAACAAACTCACATAAAGGTACCAAGAGAAAGTAATAACACAAGAAAAGTTCTGTCAACAACAGATGTTTGCCCTGGAATCAAATGAACCCACTGTATCCCCCAAAACATTCAAAACTCACTTATTGAAGGATATACTCTGCAATATTGCACTCTTACCATTGACATCCTCTAGAGGTAGTGACGATGAGTCAACCTTAACATCAATATAAGCCTAAAAGAAACAACAAATTTTCTCAAAATGAGCAAGCTAAAAACACTCATGTTTTCTGTTGGTTTTGATCATCTATTGTTCAACAGTAAAACAGGGTTCCTGCAGTTCAGGAGCCAACTAATTTAAGACCTGTAATAATTTTTAATATCAAACTAGCTGGAATAAAGTTGACATAAGACTATGTGGTTCGAAGATGGCAACCAAATACCGGAAATCACATGCTTACAATTGCCCATGCTCCATAGCGACCTACTGCCCGAGGTTATACAAACAGGAAGTGATAACACAAACTATAAAATAAAAACATTTCAGACCAATTTTTCAACACAAAAAATCAGAAAAAGAAAAAATTAAGAGATAACAATGGTAATAAACACTTTCCATGGTAAACAAGATCACACTTTCACAATGAACTTGAAATTGTTATTAATACACTCAGCTTCGCTTCACGTTGTGCATTATTCAAATTTCTCACTCATTGCGTCGCCAACACGTGGGTGTATTTGCAAACAAAGCACTCACATCCAGTCACTAACCCTTCATTATCAGGTTATGGGCTTTGATGATGTCCAAGACCTTTGGTGACCTTTCCATGCCAATTTTCTTTATTTTCCATGATGATTTTTTTAAATTAATTAATGCTCGTTGGCAACAGTTATTTTTATTATTCAATTCTGTACATCATGCTTGACAATTGTACTTTAAAATTAATATAAAAAGTATATATTCTTTCTCTTTTAGTACTATCTAATTTGTACAACAAAGTTTGAAGAGGGTATTAAATTATAGTTATGGTTTGAATTAGGCGGCTCGTTACAAGACTATGGAGTGGGATTGCCAGCAATGTTTGCTTTCTTCCTATAGTCCTTTAGCTGGTATGTTGGAAACCCTGATGTATCTACACATCTTACACTATAAGTGACTAGTGAGATAGCAAAACAACATAGGCAGAAATTTCAACAGAGAGTACACATGCAGAGACATCCATTCTACCGAGGCCCTTCCAATACAGTAATGCAAGTTGTGAAGAAACTGCAGTAGATATTGCGATGCTACAGAATGCAACTATGCTAACCCATACTGTGCAAGATGTGGTGCTCCATGTTTTCTCTATGTTGTCCTGGAAAGAGGAATTGTTTAGTAACAGATTAGTGGGTAGATGACAAAATTTTACCTGTTGGTTTGACAGCTCTGCCTCTGAGCCAATGACTGTTTCCCATGAAGATCCTTCAGCAAGTTCAGTAGTTCTAAGGAGCAAAAATTATTTTGATTCTTAACTTTTCTATTTCAATATACAAATACTAATACGGCCGTCTTGTTAGCCTAGTTGGTAAGATGCCAGTCTACTGTGCAGGAGGCTCGGGTTCGATTCCCGGCTGGACCACCACTCAGGATCTTAAAATAATTGAGAAGGTGCTGCCTTTGTTATAACACCAACAAATGGTTAGAACTTCACGTCTTCTCAGATAAGGACATTAAACCATAGGTCCAGTCTCCCGACCCTCTCGCGGGACTTAAAGAACCCGTGCACATCTATCGTAAAGAGTAGACTGGTGATCCCGATGTTGTGTAGTCTGTCTCTTCTACTGGGAGTATTATTAAAATATAAAATTATTTGTGAGCCGCTGTAGTGGACAATCTATATAAGTTTCTCAACTACCAGCTCTGTAATTGTTTGTAAAGCGCGTTTGAACATTTATATGGATAAATGCACTATATAAAATCAATGCACTTATTTTAGTTAACTGTAAAGAAGAGTTAGCAAAGACCTGGCTAGAGATAGGTTAGCTTGGAAGTCAATTTTCTGAAAACTGTCCAACGCATGCCAGCATGTAAAACAGACATAAAACCGAATATGATGATGATGATGATGATGACAAGATGCCAACAATGTATGCTGTTTATGAAATCTACATGACAAAATAAGAATTCTCGTAAGCCATTTCCACATTATCAAGTTCAGCTTTTCATGCTGATATACAGAAAATAATTCTTGGTTTCAATTAAACTTCCAAAAGGGGGGTCACTTATAAAGAGGGTGATATCTAAATATAATCCCACTTTTTTGGCCTTGAAAACAGGGGCCTGCTTATACAAAGGGTCAGCTTATACACCAGGATTTTCATGGTAAATGGTCCATTATAATGACTTCAAGCACCAAAATTACTGTACCATGAGTATTGTAGTATTTATAAGCTAGGGTGTGTGAACTTCCTTTGTATTTACACCATTAACATCAATTAGTATTGCAGAAGCAGAATGAGCCCGTTTATGTCCCTTCGTAAAAGTAGTCTTGTTTTTATGCAACTGAGCCTCAACATCGTACAACTTGAACAAATGGTGGTTATTTAACTGTGGCAAAAACATGGGTCTTTTAACAATGTCATTTGCTTGAATTTCTAACTCGGATTCTTCGCATGCTTTGTTCAATTCTTTTCTGGCACGACGAATTACATACACTGTTAATGCAATACTTATAAGTACTTGTGCAACCAAAATAAAATAACTGCTTCCATGGTCAGCCATCACATCTTCCATGGAGCGTAAAGTTGAACCAATATAAGCATTGAGTGTTTGTGTTGGGAGAAGCCCAAGTGCTGATGCTGCAACGTACCTACACATCTTAACATTTGATACCTGAAACAAAAAAACCAGAACAGGTTGTGAATCCAGACCATTCCACTAGTAGCAGGTGTGTATAAATCTTTGTTTATAAATGTAACTTAGTTGCAACAGAACTCTGCTTTTTTTGTAACAAAGATCCTGAAAGTTTAATTCATTCATTTTAAACATGCACTTCAACCAGATCATTCGGATGTTATTAATTGGATTTAAACAAAGCTTTGGAAAAACATGTGGGATATTCAAATTAAAAATAATATTTTATTGATTCCTACAAAATGTATCTTTTATAGCAAGATTAACCAAAAAATCCCCCAACTACCAAATTTTATACTATCACTAATGCTTTGACTTCATGTGTGACCATGAGCAAGCATTCGCTTTGACAATGTACAGTAATAACGACATCCGCACGGACAAAGTGTAATCCAGACTACGCCACTCAGGTGGGGTTCACACATAAGTTTACACCATGTTATTATGCAACAATATGCAAAGTAAAGCCATGCATTGGGCCTCAAATGGAAAAAGATACTTCAAAAGATTTATTGATCTTTTCTTTTATTAATTAAAATGTAACATGACCAAACATCAAACCAAACAGCAGGGAATGGGGCTTTGACATTTTCAAAAAAAATCGTTCAAATTCCCTAACCTTGGACCAAAACTGTATTTCAAATCTTGTTCGATATCGTTACCCCGGGATCAGATGCTTAAACAAACATCAGAAATTATTTTAAATAGCCTCTACCACGGGATGAAACTGGGCGTCAAATTCTTACCCTACGGAAAGCATGCCAGTTCATATCCCCAACCTTGCGGCACCTCACCCCAACGCGGTCACTGACGAGCTGTCTCAATCAGGATGCCCTCATGATCAGTTATCTTAATTTAGAGAATATGAAATCATGATTTATTCAAGTTATAACCTGATATTCGCTTTGTTAAAAGTAAAGCTAGCTATGTTTTATTTAAGATTTCAGTGACAGCTATAAATGACGGTTGGAATATAATCGAATGACAATTTTAAAAAATAGAACACACGAAAAGTCAAAATCAATACATAAGTTATATTTACTGAAGTACTTACAGCAAAAAGACCGTTCTGTAAACCAAATGGAATTGGCGTAAGTCTTGACAACAAAATTACTTTGAATCCTCGACGGCCTTCGACTACGCGTATTATGGCTTTCAAACCGTCCGACTCTAGTTTGGAACGCACATAGTTTCTGAAATACCGTCTGCAGCCAATAAAAGACGTAGAAACTCCAAAAGCAGCTGAGACTACAACAACTATTAATCCTAGTGCAAATCCATAAAGATAGCCAGCTGCAAAGTTTAACACAATATAGCCCCAAGTCATGGGAAAAGATACAATGGTGAACATCACAATAAATAACAGAACACCTGTCCATGGTGGTAGGTTCTGTAACCATTCTAATAAATCTTTCAAATAATGTCGGCATAGAATTACTATAACAACTCCAATTGCCAGTAGCACAAGTGCTGTTCCAGATATTTGAAGGCACTGAAAGCGCGGTTTTTGGGCAACAATTTGATCTAATTTGGTTGTCTCTCCGAGACATTTCTGAGCCTGGCTTTGAATTTGTTCAGTACATTTTTGACCATACTGGAACGCCATCCTCCAAATCTACAAAGGCTTTCACTCGTTTCGTGCTAGAAAAGGACTGGAAACCGTTCTCAACACCTCTGGAGTCATGTTGCAGCTAACAAGTTCAATGCCAGCGGGAAACATGAAATTTATATCCCATGAAACTATGAAACTAACAGATTGTGTGACAATTGACAATTTCGACGATACGATTACAACATTTCCGAACTGCAATATGCCTTCTGGCCATGGCACGCGGTGTTACACAGATTTGAGCAGCCAGGCCTCCCGGACGAAAAGACTAAACACGAAACAAATAAATTTGGTTTTTATTTCCGGTTTCAACTTTACGTTAGTTTGATAGCATATTAATCTTCCACATAACGTTATACAACACAAACTTATAAAGACAGTTATGATAAGTAGCTACAAGATTATATACGCCAATCTCGAAGGCTCTAAAACAAATCTTTAATCGTCGAGTCTGTAAGTTATTGTATGTTGAAATCTGAACAAGTCACAGTGTTTCTGTACCTTTTGTTTGTTTATCTTGCAGGTTAGATACTAATAGTTTAATCTCTTTTGGTAGATTTGTAATTACTTCATGGCATTCTCCTTTTGTGTTAGAGAAGAAATGGTTTTAACAGAGTGCCAGTTGGATACAAAGAGGTGTGTTTCTTATGATGTTAAAACTAAGTTTAAAAATTTAGCAAATGTTTTTCAATCAATATGATCATCATCAGGCTATGATGATCATATTGATCGAAAAACATTTGCTAAATTTTTAAACTCAGTTTTAATATCATAAGAAACATACCTATTTTTATCCATTTTATAAATATTATTTTGGCCAAGATGACGAAGAATGCCAGAACTTTATAATGACAAAATTTTATAATCTTTGTGTTCATGCATTTTGAAAAGTGAAAAGTAAATTTAAGATTTACTTTAGTTTTTACTTTTCACCTAAGAGTGATGTCTTTAAGTTGGCTTAAGAAAAGTTGTAACTCAATATACTGCACAACCCTTGCTCAATAGTTACCCAATGGCTATATATAGATATACTGATCTGAGCCATTCAACCGGATTCTTATGAAAAACTATGTTTATTTATAAAAAATATAATTTACACAAGTGATGGTTAAAATGTTTTAATCATGTATCTCTGTAATAAATTTTAAAATCTGACAGTTTCAGTTTTTGTCCCTTTGCAAGTTAAGCAACCTTGAGAGCAACACTTTACAGCAAGGACTGAAAGCTTAAATAGAACCTTTAATGTACAATCACACATTTCTGTGAGCCTTAGCAAGTTTGACAATCATACCCATGGTTAATAGCCTGAAGCAGTGTTACTTTATATGTATTTTGCTTTTAGTTGAACTTTTTATTGATGATGTTTTAGGGATCAGCAGCCATTTCTTCACAGTTAAAACTGCACAACCCACTTGGTTACAAACACCGACAGAGATATTTTCAATTATTTGCCAAATTAAAATTGTTTACTGTTCAGCTGCCCATTAAAATAAAGACTGCACCAAACATTTCATGACAATTGCCTGTTTAGGCTAATTTTTAGCACATCTTTAAGACCCTTTCAAATGGCTCAAACATGTTGGTCAAACATTGTCAGATGCAACATGTTTGACCCATTTGAACAGTTAATCAATTATGATGGACAATGATGGACAAAGTTTGACTTTGTTCCAACTTTTCATCCAACATTGTCCAACATTTTTGCTCATGTGATCAAAATCATGGGTCTTGGTACCGAAATCCAACACTGTTGGATGGTGTTGGATTCATTTGAACACTCCAGCATCTAATACTAATCAAACACTGTCCAACACCACCTAACAGTACTGGATAATGTTTGACTAACATGATTGTTTGATCCATTTAAACAGGCCTTTACAGTCACTGGACAGGTGCATGTTAAGTACCGTCCTGCAAAACTATCTTCCTGTTCTTTAATTTTGTTTGTGTCCTGTTAAAACATCTCACACTCTTGCTTTCAGTAACTCACAGTCTATGTTTATTAATCAGCTCATCCATCATTTACTTGTGGTGCTATGTGGTCATCACGCTACATGAGAAGTACGATGGGAAAAGCTCTTCTCCAAATTGCTGAAAACCAGCAAAGAGAACAAGATGTTGACTATACCAAGGTAAAAAAAAAAAAAGAAAATTAATTTTCATGAAATTCTTAATTTATAGAAATTATCATTAATACTATTAATTATTATTAATCTTTGTTAATGGTCTGAATAGTGGTACCAATGCAACAGAGCACATTTGTCTTCAGAGCTTGGTAACAAGTTTGTGGAGAGTGATTTGGATGCGGATACTGAAGAGTTTATTGAGAACTGTCATTTCAAGGCTGATGCAACAGTCACACAAGTTATGCAGCATTTTATAAAAGGCATACTCAGTTTAGTCATCTCTGCTACCACGATTAATGGGTAATACTTTGGAACTTTCATTTATTAATAATTAATCAATGAGTTATTTAATATTAAACATCAATCTCACTAAAATGCACCAGTCACATCAGACCATTACATGTACCTAATGCTGACCATTACATGTACCTAATGCTGTCAACTATATTGACAGTCTGAAGAAGACTAGCATTGAATAGTCGAAACATTGCATAAAATCTAAGTGACTACTGCAGTACATCATGAGAAAAAAAAAAGTTTCATATAATTATATTCAATTATCATTATTGCAGTTGTGTTCATAGGATAAGGATTAATATTGGTTCATTACAGACTGCAAGTCATTGTTAATAGTAGTCCTTCAGATAATTATATTTTGTGTGATCACAATGCTTCAAAATTCAGGCATATTTTTCCAAAATAAAAAAAGTTGAAAAATGCTTAAAAATTATTGGTACATAGTATACTTAAAATTGATCTTGGCTAATGGACTTTTTACTTGTTATTATCTTGAGATTGAAGATTATTAAAACAATGGTCTTTTGTTTTGCTCTACATGCATTGCCTTGACCACACAAGAAAGTCATGTAACTGATAAATATCTCAAATGGACTTTTCATTGACTCTTTACTGTATATAAAGTGTGACAAGCAACTGCTGTCTGTAGTGTAGTGATCAATGCAAGCACATGTTTTAGAAAATTAACTAGCGGTAAACTAGTTTGAGCTGCGTCAGTGTTTCTAAAGAAACAATTTAGTAATAAAAATGTAAATTCTACACCGTAAAAAAGAGAGAATATTTACTGACACTTCGGACGTTAGTCCTTACTCTGATGAAAGACTAACGTCCGAAACGTCAGTAAGTATTCTCTTTTTTATGGTGTAGAATTTACATTTTTATTACTAAATTGTTACTGACAGTGTACTGTAACTGGTGAAACACATCTATAAAATTAGAATGTTGAGTTTTAACATGGTACGGTCAGTATTTCAGCAAACAATACTGTACCTCTTGCACTTGTTTGATAAAAATTGCAACTTCATCCCTGAGTGCCTTGTAAACTTTCTGTGGCCCTCTTTCATCCCAATTACAAACAGTGTGAACATCCCTGTTTGGTTAAAATAGATTTTTTGTAATCAGATTTTTTTTTTATGCTTCCCTTTTGAAAGTTCTTAAATACAATTGTGCACATACTTAAACCATTACTACTTAAAATTATTTTAATTTGTTATAATTATTTTAATTTATTTAATTTTATTTAATATTAAGGAAAACAAGGTTGAGATGGTTTAGTCATGTAAAATGTAGGAATGAGACTGGCATACGTACTTACAGTAGGAGAGCAATGGAGCTGGAAGTGGAAGGTAGAAGGCCAAAGAAGAACTGGAGTAACGGAGCTCAAACAATAAAATTAACAAATCCCAAAGTTTCAAGTAGGTAGCTTATAAAACAATAGAACTACGTATTTTTAAAGATACAATGTAATTTAACATTTAAAATTTTAACATAAACTACTGTATCGCTGCTTGCAACTTCCTAGGTTCTTATGTTTGACAAAAACATGTTCTGCAGACCAATCAAAATTCAAAGTTTTGACATTAAACTTCAAAGTTTACTAGCTCACTTTGGAACGTTTTTACACCAATCCACAAACACACAGGAAGCAAAGTCAGCACCGCAAACAGACATTTTGTTTTTCACAGTTTTGAAAATCAGAATGAATGATATGAAATCAATTCAGTATTTTCTGTCCAATATCAACTATGATCTTTTACAATAATTATGTAAGAAGAAGTTCACCTCAACAGAGTCAAAACTTTGTATTTTGATTGGCCAGAAGAAGATATTTTTGTTATTCATTTGGGCACAGTAGTTGCAAGCAGCAGTAAGCTTCTAAAAACACCAAAGCTCAAAAAAAAAAAAAATGGCAAACTCTTATCTATTAACTTCACTCATATTTTGCCATTGGTTTATAATTCTCGCAATGTTCATCTAAAAAAAAAATTAAATAATGAAGCACTGATATTATTGTATATTGTACTCAAGATAACTACTGTCACTCAGAATAACTTCATACACGGTTAAAAATCAGATTATTCGAAAAGTAATTTAAATGCAAATTTAGATTAAATCATAGAACAAAACAGTAAGATTTACTCAACATTTCAGCATCCTCTCAATGCCATTATCAAGGTTAAAATATTCACAATTCATGTGGTGCTATAAGTTGACAATAGACTATGGTTCAAATAACTTAATGCGAAAGACAGTTCAATTCGCTAGGTGATGAAAATTAGCATACTTGTAAGATAACTGAACAAGTAAAATAAAACATAACTGAACAAATGGTTTAAGTACTTAGCAAAATGAGAATCTAGGTGAATAAAGACTGGCTTAAAATTATTTAAAAACTTTAGCAGTTATAACGGCAGTTCTGGTTTCTGCTGTCTAATAAATAACATTGATAATGGCATTGACAGGATACCGAAACGTCGAGTAAATCTTACCGTTTTATTCTATATTTGCTCATGTGTTAGCAAAACTTTATTGATTAAAGTCATAAAACAGTCTACAAAACCGTGACATCTGCCACTGCGTTATAACATTCTGGTAACGCATCACGTATGTCCGCATCAACTGACAATCCTGTCAACTGAAGGCTATTTTCGATATTTTCTTTTCTTTCTTCATAACTTACCATCTTCTTAGTTATTCATTATATCGATTTTGTTTTGTAAGTGTATTGCATCATTTTGAGTCAATAAAGTGTTAAGTGTATTTAGAACAAAAAAAAATATGAACCAAGTTTTCTCAGGACAAAATGACAATAATGTTTATCTAATTGAAACCATCCAGGCCGAATTCTAAAACTTCGTGTTCTAGAAAAGTTGTATGAATGGCCTATAGAGATGTTAATCTAAAATGGATGTATACTAAGTGTGACGATTGAAAGTATTTTTTGCGTTCATTTTCAAAATAAATTATGTTGTACTAACAACGGCAATGAATTTTGTGGAACATACCAGAACAAATCCTGCCATTCTTGAGTCGTAACGGGCTGCTGTTTCAACAGTTTGTTAACTGTCGGTTTCAGCTGGTACCATTTATCCTCAAACTGAACTCCAGCTTTGTTTGAGCTCAGTAAAAGAGACATTTTCAGCTCCAGCCAGCCTTATCCTCATCTCAATTCCATGATCAAGTGAATGAGAAAATGTGCATAAATTTGCTGAAGTAACCGCTGTACAAGAAAAAAAAATCTGAGTAGCTTTGAAGTACTTTGTGTTAGACTGGGAAATTTTTTTCGTTGTTTTGCATTCGAAAAGTAAAAGATTTTTTTTTTTTTCGTTCTCAGTTTCGAAAAAAGCATAAATCAAAACCTATAAGCGTTTGTAATTTTCGTTTTTTTTCTTTTCTTTTTTTAAAAAAACTTGCAAATGAAGCAAGATGGTCAAAATGCCCAATAGAAATTATTGTGATCTATTGAATATAAGCTTGTGAATGTGGCTAAGTTAGTAAATATAGTTAACATTTTACACCTTTATCGTCCCCAGGGCCCAACGTTTTTCTTATCCGGCGGCGTCTTCACTTTGGGTACTAGTACTAACCTGAAGCAAGGTTAGTTGTGGGCATTAACCCTTAAATCTACCATAAAACTGGCCCGGCGGAAGGTCCCCAGAGTTGGTCCAGTCCTGCCATAGAAGTCATAGACAAAATTCCTCGAGCGCCGCAAGCTTCTATTAGATGCGAAATGGCGCGTTTTTAGAAAGAAATGAACAAAAAATGAAACAAAAATTGCGGTGAAACATGCATGTTCTCAGCAGCAAATTAAACAAATTTATTTGTTACAATGGGTCTTTGGAATGAAATTTCGAGCCCCTTGTGATTAATGGCAACACAGTAGTCTTATATCATGTTTTACTCAAAGTCATACACTCGTTTCTGATTAAATGGTCTAGTAATTTACTTGCACATAACAATCTAAAAAAGAGAAGTTATGATAATCAGATAGGAAATCGTCCTTATACAAAAATCAGTTCTAGGTCATTGCCCAGTTATTGGAAGCGCCCAAAGATTGACAATCGGTACTCGGGGCTGCCCACAAAGTCATTGGGGATGGTTGGCAATCTCAAGGCGTAGGTTTGTTCAGACAGAAGTAAAAGTGAAAGTAAAAGTTACTCCAATTATACTGTTAAAACCGTGTCGACAACTATTAGCACTTTGTAACTCCGAGATCGGAGGTGGGGGGGACAGGGGGGTCAGAGCCTCCCGCCTCCCGTACCATTGTATCCCGCCTCCCGTACCTTTATGGCCCTCA
>JAOBBB020178629.1:0-12096 GCA_025331005.2 Zoanthus gigantus
TCAACTCAGGATATCGATCTCTAACATATGTTTTCCAATCTGCAGAGCTTTAAAACCTGAAACTGCATGTATTCGTGATTTTCTTATGAAACCGCTGAGATTGTGGGCGAACCTCCTTTTGACCCTTTTGATTTAGTGCTTTCCTCTTCCACTCCCCTTCTGCTTCCTCTACTCCTCCCACTTTTCTTCTTCTGCTCCACTCCTTCTTCCACTCCTCTCCCTTGCTTCCCCTCCTTCCACTCTCCTTATGCTTCCTCTCTTTCTTCCACTGTTCTTCTGTTCCACTCCTTTCCTTTGCCCCTCCCCCCTCCTTCCACTCTCCTTAGCTTCTGCTGCTTCCTCTCTATAGAATAGTGTAGAATAGTCATGGTTGTATCAGCTATGTAACCGCTTCTTCAGTAGTTTTACTGAAAATCGGTTAGCTTTTAGAGTTTTCGAGATGCATTGAAAACAAGCAAGTTTATGTTTGGAATCTTGTGTGGTTTGGTAGTGTGAGAATATTACATTTGGCGACAGGGATGGGATGGCATTAATCGGTGAAGTGGAGGAATTCCAGGAAAACAACAGTTGGATAGAGTACACGGAACGTCTGGAGCATTCAACTTCGTCCTTGGAACGAGGATGTGGATCATTATTTTAGGGCGGTTGTACTATAATTTGCAGAATGCTGAATGCAGAACGCGACTAAAGTATACTAGGTCAGCGGAAAAACGTATATCGCCGACTTTTCTGTAATCGCGGCCATAAAAACTTAATTTCCATTCGCTCTCGTTGAGTAATTTTAGGGTTAGGGTGAGGTTTATGGTTAGCTATAGGGTTAGGGTTAGGGTATATTCTTGTATGGATGTACTTCCGCTGACCTAGTAAACTATAGTCGCGTTCTGCATTCAGCATTCTGCAAATTACACCCGTCGATTATTTTACGGTAAACGAAATCAACGATTCAGGGAAGAAGAGAGCTGTAATACTCAGCTTTTGTGCAGCAAACACGTATATACAAGCTAATCAGAGATTTAGTATCGCCAGGAAAACCAACCGACAATACCTTTGTCGAGCTTGTCAACATTGTGAAGAACAAGAAACCAGGCAGGCAAATGATGAAAGAATGTTATCGCTGTGGAGCGAATTTTCATGAAGCTAAAAAATGCAGGTACAGGGATAAAAAGTGTCATCGATGCCACAAGAAAGACAACAAGGCGTCTAACTGTTGCGTCAAATTGAAATCAACCAGCGAAACGGCAAAAGACGAGGAAATCAACACACATATGGATGGAGAAGACGGATTTGCAAGAAAATCAAGAAAAAGAAGAATACACGATGTTTGATGTAGCTGCAAAGGACTAAGAGCCATATCGAGTGGAGGTAACCTTGAACAGATTTTGAACGAATCTGGAGGTCGACACAGGAGCAGCCTCTACGATTATTAGGGAATAAGAACATTAGTTAAGGAAACTTTAAACAGAAGAAACTCGAAATGAAACCGACTCAGGCAAAGCTGCGAACATAAACTGGTGAATCGGTTAAATTTCTGTGAACTGTGGACATCAGCTATTAACATTAGTCGTGGAGGGGCCTGGGCCAACTTTGTTGGAAAGAGATTGGTTGAAAGATGTAAAGCTCAACTGGAAGAAATTGTTCAAAATTAATTAATGCTGATGGAGATCAGGTAGAATCTAAACTCAAGATTTTGATATAATATTCAGAAGTGTTTGAAGAGGGCTAAGGAACTTTCACCGCATCAAAGGCCAAGATTCATGGGTAGGCCAATGCAATGCCAAAATTCTGCAAAACACGGCCAGTGCCGTTTGCCATGAAGGAAAAGATTGACGAAGAGCTAAACAGATTACAGGAAGAAGAAATAATTCTCTGAATGAGCAGCCCCCATTGTGCCAATCCTGAAATCAGAGAACTCCATTCGCATCTCCGGTGATTACAACAGTCAATTAAGTTTCAAAGGTTGATAGTTACCCCATTCCAAAGTTTGAGGACTTAATTGTTAGCTATACCCTACCTGGTGGAGAGAAATTGGACAAGAGTTAGGCCTTTCAACAGCTACAGCTGGAAGATGAGTTTAAACAGTACACTACCATTAACACACACAAAGGTCTGTTTCAATACAATCGCCTTCCATATGGAGTCTCGTCTGCCCCTGGTATCTTCCAACGCAGTATGGAAGATCTTTTACAGAACATTCCTTATGTGATTGTCCGGGAAGATGACATCTTGGTATCAGTTGCCGTTGATAATGTTCACTTAAGAAATCTGGAGAAAGTCTTGAACCTCTTACTGAAGAAAGGAAAATGTGTGTTCTTGGAATCTCAAGTAAGTTACCTGAGTCACCGAGTGAGGAAAGAAGGTATTTGACCCAAGGAAGATAAAGTGGAAGCCATCACTAATGCACAACTTCCGAAAAATATGTCAGAGCTCAAGTCTTACCTGGGCATGATTAATTATTACCAGACATTTCTACCAAATTTGTCAAGCGTATTGGCCCCACTACACAAATTACTGAGCAGTACGACTAGTTACCATTGAGGAAAAGAACGTTAACAGCAGCAGGCAATTGTACAATTTAAGTCATTTCTTAAGTCTCTAAAACTATATATTGGTCCACTATGATGACAAAAAGGAACTGATGCTTCCCAATATGGGTTGGGCGCGGTCCTTTCACACAAGATGTAGGATAGTTCATGCAGAACATCCAATTTATTTTCATCCAGGGCCCAGTTGTTCGAAAGCCGATTAGCAGTAACCAAGGGTTAAATATTTAACCCATGTTCTTGTTTCCAACCTTTCAGAGACGGATTTGAACTTTAGTATTGGAATTGACAACTTTTTCCATTAAAAATCCAAACAGTATTCTTATAGAATCGTTCACCTTTTTTTAAAGAAGAAATTACTCATTGAATTTTCGCTTAACCCAGGGTTAAAGTTAACCAGCTTTTGAACAACCCAGCCCAGATTTTTATTTATAGTTTTACTCTAAAGCCAGAACAAGAGTAGTCGCTCTTTGTTTCGCTAATGAACGGTATACATAGATAACCTTCCTTTAAAACTGGAATAAGAATAACAGGAAAACTCAGAATTTAAGAGCTTCAATAAAGTATTGGATGACAAATACAAATGCTCAAAAACATGACATTCTGTTACTCACAAGCCAAATTAGCAGCTCAAAAAGGCCAATAAAAGTTGAAAATTTGTACATCTGTCAAAGCCGCTGGGTTTATAGAGAAGTGTGTATTTTTACAAGACTCTACTAAAGTCACCGTGTTGAAGTGGCCAAAGTTCTATTTCGCGTGAAAGCTTCGTGTTTAAGAAGAAGCGAATGAGTTGTATATATTCGTCTCTCTCTTTTTTTAATTGTTGTAAATTTGACGATGTGCCCGTCAACTCCAAGCAGTGATCGTGTTGAATAAAACTTGCCAGTTGTTGAAAAGTTTTGCTGGTTTTCTTTTCATTTGATTTTGCAAAGCTTTGATTTTTTATTTCCTTAACATTGCTTGTGAACTCATCAGTTTCAGTTGTTGCACGAGTGCGGCATTGCTCTGAAGTAGTTTCTAAGAGAGACTAAGTACGGTCTTGTTTTCCCAACGTCCCACGTGTTTACATCAGCTTATTTAAACACGGATATCATTTTATATTTCTTAATAACCATAATCACATTTCTCCCGCAACTCGTCGGTTATACGTGATGAATGCAACACGAGTACAGTGTTTTGATTTTGGGATGCTTAAGCTACAGAGCTCGTTTTTCATTTTTCATTTTCAATGTACTATCTCTAGTCCCCACAAATAAGCTCGTGGCTTTTTTTTTCACGCACTACGTACTTTATTGTCAATTTCACTATTCTTAGTAAGCAAGTAAAGACTGCTGGTTACTTTAAAACTATTTCAGTATCTACTTCTCTCATTGTTTTATACTACAACAAATTTGGTTTATATTCAACGCCATATCTTTACTACCAATAGACATCGATGAATGTCGCATTGGCAGAGCCCGATGTCCCCGGGGACAACTATGTGTAAACACGGCTGGTTCATACCGCTGTGTCAACCCCACTTGTCCAAGGGGATATATTCGTCGAAATGGACGGTGCGCTGGTGAGTAGAGTGATCTTTGAAAGGTCTAAAAAGACTGCTTCATTTACTTGACCCTTGTCTATATTGTGAAGTACAGCGGCTGGTGACATTAGTTAGACAGCTGCTAATTGAGTGGTAACGTTTGAATCCAGATTGATAAATAGACAGGATGTTATTTTTTGGAAAGGAAAGAGTATACCATATTGTGAACTGCACGCTCAAGAATCTTAGCAAATAGCGCGATACTGAGATAGGTCTACAATTTGCCAGGACAGTTTTTGTTCCAGCTTTGTGTACAGGCGTCACTATAGCATGCTTCCAATCTGTTGGTATGGAGCCTTCGTTAATACTTCAGTAGAGTAAAACTGTAAGTGGCCTGGGAATTTCCTCAGCACTATCTTAAGAAGACAAGCAGGCATGTTTGTTAGTCCAGTTAGTATACTAGTTTTGGTCTTGACAAGTTCTTTCAATACTCTTCGCTAATCTTGGAAAGCTAAATGATTGGGTCGGTTTTGCAAGGTCAGCTTGCTGTTGCAAGTTGTCTTGAAGCTGTTCTCTTATCTTC
Organism: Zoanthus gigantus; assembly: GCA_025331005.2. NCBI lineage: Eukaryota > Metazoa > Cnidaria > Anthozoa > Zoantharia > Zoanthidae > Zoanthus > Zoanthus gigantus. Next base: position 4,646 of record JAOBBB020178629.1, read on the forward strand.
GGCGCTGTGCAGTAGAAGTATTGATCAAATCCATTAGAGATTGCCTAGGTCTCGTAGGATATGCCAGTAGTGGGTTTCAAACAATTTACAGCTGCGCTGTTTGTTTGAAGATATTGCCTTTCTTCCAGAGACAGCTCCTTCTTGTTTTCATTTATTTTGTTGGAATAGTAATTTTGCTTTACAATTCTAATTAGCCTTGTTGTTTTGTTCCGTAAATGCCTTTAACTCCCCCCTGTTAATAGGTGATCGGGTTCTTAGTGCTTTTTTTATGATAATAATTACAATGCTCAATCACAGTGACACCTTCTTCTTTAGAATAGCTCACGAGTTTTAACTCTGATCATTACCTCCAGACCATTATTATTACCTTGATGGTTAAAATCACTTTCTAAACATCATCATCATCCAGACATCCTTGTTTACCGCTTATTATTTTCATCTATTCTGGATGTAACACCGATAAATACGATCACCATCACGTCACTCATGATGAAAGTCCTCATTATCTAATGAGTATGCAATATCAATGATTATCATCATCCTCCAGACATCCTTGCTTGTCGTCTTTCTTTTAATCTACTGTGGATGCAACAGTGATGAAACCATCACCATCACGTCACTCTTGATGAAAGTCCTTGTTATCATCATCTAATAAGGACGCAATATCAATGATTATCATCATCATTGAGATCCTTGTTTACCGTTTTTGTTTTCATCTATTTTGAATGTAATAGCGATAAATACCATTACCATAACGTCATCCTTGATGAAAGTCCTTGTTACCATCATCTATTGACTCTCATCCCCATCCAGACATTCTTGCTTACCGTGTTTGTTATCATCTAGTGAGGATGCAACATTGATGAATACCATTACGTCATCCTTGCTAAACATTCCCGTTATCCTCATCTAATGAGGATGCAATATCAATTATTATCAACATCATCAAGACGTCTTTGCTTACCGTCTTTGTTTTCATCTATTGAGGATCCACCATTGATTAGTATCGTCATCCTTTCATCTCCTTGCTAACCGTCTTTGTTTTCATCTTAACGTGCCAAATTTTTCTGTTTCAAAATAATCATTGTTCTTATTGTCACATCGATAATCTCTAAGCAATTTACCTTTTTTATTATAATTTCTCTCACTATTAAAGATTTGATTTTTCCAACTTGTCTATGGCTAAACCTACTGAGCTTGTTTCTTACCTGGTTACTTTTGGTGATTTTTACACTTGTTTTCCATTACAAGTATTATTTTCATTATCTGAAGGGTTTTATTCATGTTAAAACTGTAATCTAAATGTTTATTCACATCTCTCTTGCTCGCCTCTTGATCGCAATCTTTCCAAATTGGTAGATATCGTAATCAATTGAGGATGCAACATCAGTAATTAATAACGACGTCTTGCTTACCGTCTATTTTATCATCTTTTGAGAATGAAATATCGATAAACATCATTATCATCTCGTTATCCTTGCTAATCATCCTCGTTATCTTTATCTATTGAGGATGCATATTTTCTTTGCTATCCTCTTAGACATCGATGAATGTCGCACGGGGAAAACTCGGTGTGCTCGGGGACAGCAATGCATAAACAATGCTGGCTCATATCGTTGTGTCAATCCTTCTTGTCCCAGAGGATTTGCTCCCCGAAATGGACGTTGCGTTGGTGAGTAAAGTAATTTTTCTTCAAAATGCTCGTGAATATCATCCAGTTATCATTGATGGCCTTCGCTTTTACCATCTGTTAAGTTGCAACACTCATCTATGCTTGTTGTTCTTTTTATCAGGGTCTAATGAGGATGCGATACCAATGATTATAATCATCATTCAGTCATTCTTAATGACCTTGTTTGTTTAAATCTAGTAAGGAAGCAAAATTGATGCATACCATCACGTTATCCTTGCTAAACATTCCCGTTATCCTCATCTAATGAGGATGACATATCAATTATTATCAACATCATCAAGACGTCTTTGCTTACCGTCTTTCTTATCATCTGTTGAGGATCCACCATCGATTAGTATCGTCATCCTTTCATCTCCTTGCTAACCATCTTTGTTTTCATCTTAACGTGCCAAAGTAATCATTGTTCTTATTGTCACATCGATAATTTTTAAGCAATTTACCTTTTTTAGTATAATTTCTCTCACTATTAAAATTACGATTTTTATATTTTGTTTATGCCTAAACCTAGTGAGCTTGTTTCTTACCTGGTTACTTTTGGTGACTTTACACTTATATGCCATTACAAGGTTTGTGTTTTTTGTTTTGTTTTTTGTTTTCATTATCTGAAGGGTTTTATTGATGTAAAAATTGTAATGTAAATGTTTATTCATATCTCTCTTGCGCGCCCCTTGATCGCAATCTTTCCAAATTGGTAGATATTGATGAATGCCGCACGCGTAGAGCTGCATGCCGGGCAGGTCAGACTTGTCAAAACACCGAAGGATCATATAGATGTTTCTACCCTCCTTGTCCCTCTGGCAGGGAGCGTCGAAATGGACGTTGTGTCGGTGAGTCAGCAATTAATGACTCTTTGTTGAGAACAATCCAGAACGCTTTACAAGAATGGGTACTGCAGTAATTTATATTCTGACTAGTGGAATCAATAATGACATCCTCATTCGCTACATTATCTCTTAATATTACAAGGTACAAAATAACGTTATTTATAATTGCATATCAAAGTTTTGCAACTTTTTTAGTCAGTTTTACATGAAGCATGCCTTCTTTGAAACGTCCACGATTAGGGTAATATGAATTTTTGCAAAAATGCCCTTGAGTCTCATGCATTCATTCTTAGTGATTTTTTGTTATCATCTACTCAGGATGCAACATCGAGGATTATCATCCTCATCCAGACATCTTTTTTACCGTCGTTGTTATCAACTATTAAGGATGGAATATCAACGAATATCGTGATCATCCTACCATTCTTGCTGATCGTTCATGCTGGACGTCCTTGTTATCGTTATCTATGGAAGATGCAACATCAGTAATTATTAACGACGTCTTGCTTACCGTCTATTTTATCATCTTTTGAGAATGCAACATCGATAAAACATCACTATCATCTCGTTATCCTTGCTAATCATGCTCGTTATCTTTATCTATTGAGGATGCATATTTTCTTTGTTATCCTCTTAGACATCGATGAATGTCGCACGAGGAAGGCTCGGTGTGCTCGGGGACAGCAATGCATAAACAATGCTGGCTCATATCATTGTGTCAATCCTTCTTGTCCCAGAGGATTTGCTCCCCGAAATGGACGTTGCGTTGGTGAGTAAAGTGATTTTTCTTCAAAATACTCGTGAATATCATCCAGTTATCATTGATGGCCTTCGCTTTTACCATCAGTTAAGTTGGAACACCCATCATCTATACTTGCCGTTCTTTTTATCAGCGTCTAATGAGGATGCGATACCAATGATTATAATCATCATTCAGTCATTCTTAATGACCTTGTTTGTTTAAATCTATTAAAGGACCCAAAATTGATGAATACCATCACCATCACGTTATCCTTGCTAAACATTCCTGTTATTGTCATCTATGAGGATGCAATATCAATTGTTATCATCATCATCAAGGCGTCTTTGCCTTTCTTCTATGTTATCATCTTTTGAGAATGCAACATCTATAAATATCATCATCATCTCGTTATCCTTGCTAATCATTCTCGTTATCTTTATCTATTGAGGATGCATATTTTCTTTGCTATCCTCTTAGACATCGATGAATGTCGCACGAGGATGGCTCGGTGTGCTCGGGGACAACAATGCATAAACAATGCTGGCTCATATCGTTGTGTCAATCCTTCTTGTCCCAGAGGATTTACTCGCCGAAATGGACGTTGCGTTGGTAAGTAAAGTGATTATTCTTCAAAATGATCTGAATATCATTCAGTCATCATTGTTGGCTTCGCTTTTACCATCTGTTCAGTTGCAACACGCATCATCTATGCTTGCCGTTCTTTTCATCAACGTCTATTAAGGATGCAATATTAATGAGTATAATCATCATTCAGTCATTCTTAATGACCTTGTTTGTTTGAATCTATTAAAGTTGCAACATCGCTGAAAATCTTTGCTATCTTGTCATCTTTCCTAGCCATCCTTCCTTTCCCTCTTTGCCATATGTATTAAAGATGCAACATCGATGAACGTCATCACCATCCTTTCCTTCTTGCTGACCACCCTTCCTTCACGTCTTTGAAATTATCTATTAAAGACGCAGCATCGACGAACTCCATCACCATCCTGTCATCCTTCCTGACCATTCTTCCTTCCCGTCTTTGAAATTATCTACTAAAGATGCAACATCGATGAAAATTTCACCATCCTGTCGTTCTTCTTAACTATCCTTCCATCTAGTCTTTGAAATTATTTATCTAAGATGCAACATCGCTGTAGGTCACCATCCTGTCGTTCTTCCTAACTATCCTTCCTTCTCGTCTTTGAAATTGTCTATTAAAGATGTAACATCGATGAACGTCATTACCATCCTGCCTTCCTTCTTGACCATCCTTCCTTCTCGTTTTTGAATAATCTAGTTAAGTTACAACATCGATGAACGTCATCACCAACCCGTCATCCTTGTTATTGTCTGTTAAGGGTGTAATATCAAGGAGATTCATCATCGTCATCATCCATTATCCTTGCTTACCGTCTTTTTTCTCATCTATTGAGGATGCAATATTAACCAATATCACCTATGTTGTTTCGACTGCAACCTGCGAGTTTTCATCAGGCGATTGGGTAGACTACCAGAAGGGGTTTTTGCCATGACTGGTTGACCTGAAGGTTACGCGATTGGCTGACCATCCCGTTGTGATTGCTTCGATCTCTGTGGGTGGAGTCTACCTCTCATGTATACCAATGTGAATCCCTGTCTATACTCTTAATGTTTTCCTGTCGGGGCAATGGCTGGTCTTGTTGGCATGTTTATATGTTTGCGAAATGGCCAAGCGGACATCTCTCTTTCTCTTGTTCCTTTATCTTCTTGAACCAGTCTTCTTGATTTACGAATGTAGACCATGTTATATTCACTACAGGAGATCAATCACACAATTTAGGGGGTAGAGAACCCTTAGCACGTGCTAAATGTTTTGGCGGTGTTGTCTCTGACTTAAAGACGGTTCGGATACCGTCTGTAAAACACCTTCATAAGAGAGTACAGCAGAAGCTCTGTGGTTCTGTTCTTGTCTGTGAGTGACCGGTCTAGTTCTGTTGACTTTTTTTAAGAAAGAGAACGAATAACTGTATGACATAAGGGTCATTACAATGTGCAGGTTCTCTCTTATTTTTTTTCCACATTGTGTTACAGTTCGGCGAGGTCTGTAGTATAATCATTCGACGTTTCTACGGTTTACTGACTGCGGGTGGTTAAAGTCGTATGCCGAGATACTGGCTTGTGTGTGTAAGCTTGTGATAGACGCTCTTGCGAAGACGGCCAATTGGTTTCCTGTGAACCATGGTGTCAGGAAAGCGATTTTGTTTTCAGACTCAGTTTTCATAAATGGATTTCCATAATAAAATGGATTAAGTGCTGCTGATGTGCTGCAGTTAGGCGCCTTTACTGGACCGGTTAGTTATGACAACGTATTGTCAACGGACAGCTTCCAAACATTTGGCTTGTGGCTTTTATCAAAAAACTACAGGGTCTTATCTTCAAAAATACCCATGTACATTTTGGTGACGATAGCATCTTCATTTTGTTCATAAAAAGATCCTTGATGAAGACTGGTAGGTTGCAATAACAAGTCATTCTCCCAGTCTATCCCATCGTTTAATGGCGACTCGCAGGTTGGTTTTCCCAGTAAAAAAAATTTGTGAGACAATCGGAGAAATAGATTTTATTTTTTGTTTGCACGATGGATAGCTAGTGATTTTCATTTTATTATTTCTATTTCCTCATTCTAGCTGACCATTTTTATTTTCATCAATCAAGGATGCATTATCAAGGATTATTATACTCATCCAGTTGTCCTCGCTGACCGTCTTTGTTATCATTTATTGAGGATACAATATCAGCGAATATCATTACCATTAAACAGTTAAATTCATTTGTCCAATTTTCTTACTATTTTTGTCCTTGGAAAGTCGTTGACGTTTCGACTGCAATCTAAGAATCTTCATCGACCAATTTCGTCATTATCCTGCCTACCTTGCTAACCATTCTTGCTAACATCGTCGTGTATTGAGAGTGTGAGGATGCAAAAGGGATTTTTGCCCATGACGTTCTTGCTTAGCGTCTTTGTTAGCATCTTTTGAGGATGCCATGTTAATGATTATCATCACCATCCAGACATCCGCCTTGCGTACCGTCTTTATTACCATCTAATAAGGGTAAAAGATAAATAAATAAAATCACCATCTTTTCATTCTTACTAACCGTCCTTGTTTACATCATATATTGAGGATGGAATGTCGCTGTTTATCATCATCCAGACGTCCTTGCTTACCGTATTTGTTATCGTCTATTGAAGAAGCAAGATTCATGGATATTATCACCATCCATTCATCTTTGCTAGCCATTCTTCTTGATATCATCTATTTGAAATGCAATATCAATGATAATCAAGGATGTCTTGGCTTACCGTCTGTTTTATCAACTGTCAGGTAAACAACAAATCTCGTCACCATTCCGTCATCCTTGCTAACCATCCTTCTTATCTTTATCAAATGAGGACACAATATTTGTCTTTGCAATCCTCTTAGACATCGATGAATGTCTCACGAGGAAGGCTCGGTGCGCTCGGGGACAGCAATGCATAAACAATGCTGGCTCTTATCGTTGTGTCTATCGTTCTTGTCCCAGAGGATTTACTCGTCGAAATGGACGTTGCGTTGGTGAGTAATATATTTTTTCTTTAAAATGCTCATGATTTTTATCCAGTCATCTATTATGGCCTTAACTTTTACCAGCTGTTGCGGGTACAACATTGATGAGTCCTATCACTATCCCGTCATCCTTGCTGGCCGTTCTTGTTATTAACATCTGTTGAAAATGCAATATTTATTATCATCATCATCCAGTCGCTGTTTTACTATTTTAAGGATGTATTATCAATGAATATCATCATTATCGCATCATCCTTGATGACATGCCTTATCATCGCCGTCTTTTGAGGATGCAATATCAATGATTATCATCATCCGCAGATCCTTGTTTACTGTCACTGTTATCATTTATTGAACATGCAAAATCGATAAGTATCATCACCTTGCAATCATTCTTGCTGACCATTCGTGTTATCATCATCTAATGAGGATGCAATATCACTATCATCCTGATCTCCTTGCTTTTCTTCTTTTTATGAAATGACATGAAAGCATATTAAATGCGTTCGGTGTATGTATATAGAGTGAAAGAAGAGAAAACAATTTTTAAGCCCTTGGCGGGAATCGAACCCCACATCTTCGGTTTACTAGTCCGACGTGTT
>JAOBBB020178721.1:0-12092 GCA_025331005.2 Zoanthus gigantus
TTATAATAACTTGTTCTAGCTGCAAAGGCGTGAACTTGAATATTTAATAAGTTGCACTTGTTTGCACCATCTCGTTTCTTTGATAAAATTTGCTGATGTTGAACACGATGAACAACAGTAATAGGTTTACCATTTGGACACCTTAGATGGTTTCTCCCGCGTTGACCTCTTCTTGGAGCGAGCAAGTTGAGATTCTTGAGAGTTAGCCATACTTGTCTTGACAAGGACCAGTGAATCAGACCATGACCAGTATAAATACTTGTTGATTTCCAGCACTTTTTCATTGCGAGAAGAAAATTTCTCGTATAAACTAACATGATTGCAAATTCAAAGTAATTAGGATTCAGGTTGGTAATATAAAACGTATAAAAATGACGAATAAAAAGTTAAAACATGACAAAATAGCAGGAGCTAAAAAACATGCAGCCAGCCTCGAGGCGCAGTTACAGTTTAATGATGCTATTGGAAATAAAAGTTTTTGCACACGGAGTTCGGCACATTTTCACATTTTCGCTGCTATCAGAGTCTGTTAGAACTAGTCTTGTGATTTTTAAAAATATTTTTCTAAGTCTTGTGATTTTGAAAAAATGGCAGAATCAAAAAAAGTCAAGAAGGAACCTACTCCTTACAAGTGTAAGGGGGGTTGTGCTCTTTGCACTGTACCTTGCCAAAGGTAAGGACTAATTTTATATCTGTTATATCTCATGTTTTTTGTATTAATTTTTTATTTTTTACAAGATGGAGAGTCAAACGAGAACAAGTTCGTAACGAGGCCATCGAGGTGATGGACATAGCCCGTGGCGAGGAGGAAGGAACCATGTCTCCCATTGTTCCGGTGCACTCTTCGGAGTGGAGTTTCTTCTCTTTCATTATGTGTTCGGTGGCCATGGCTTTTAAAGCCAACATTGCTCCACCAAAGCCAAAGTTGAAGGTGCCATCGCTGATGGGATTGGCGGGGGCTGCCGTTCAAACTCACTGTGAGTACAAATGATTTTTTTTATTTAAGTATCCAAAATCTTTTTTACAGAAAATGTTTTTTCTCTGCAGGCGTTGTGGACATGGTTGATGATAACCAGGGAGCTTCCTGTTCTTCTACGGCTTCGTGTTCCTCTTCTTCTACTAGTGTTTTGGATAAGTTGTTTGGGGCGCAGTGCCTAAAAAGATGATGGAGGACACTCGTAAAGTTTTGGCTCCCGAAGTGAATATGGAAAAGGCCAGAGAATGGGGGCAAAAGATGAGATCGGTGCATGCCGAGTTAGATACACTTCCTCGTTGTGCCAAGCATGGAACCGTAAGTTATTGGCTATTTTTTATAATTTGTTTATTGTTTTGATTCTTGGAGTAAAGTTGTGTCTTTTTTTCTTTTGCATTGTAGTACTTTTCTCTAAAATCTTACCAAACCCAATTGGACCAGTTCGAACCCAACCCATGGTGTTTGGCCCGTGAAATTTTGTTTACACCGTTCATAATTAGCCGAGACCCATGGGTTGATGTCAACATCTATGAGGGAGTAAGTCCATATGATTCTGGTGATCTGTGTTTTCCCTGGATGGTAGTGTAAGAGAGAAAAAAAACCCAGTGATGATAACATTTGCTATTTGTTATGTGATGCAAAGAAATCTTGCAGTGGTTTCCTAGAACAGACCGCCCTATTTATTGTTTTACAAAACATGTCTTGATTATGCAATGGATATGTGGTACAACTTTACTCGGAGAAGTCTATGATGATTTTTGGTTGCCATGTTTTGTGTGAGAGCAATCCTCAAGTTGTTTTATTATCGTTACTTTTAGATCTCGCATCATTTTACAAGAAAAGTGGATTATCCTTACCACTACCATTTGTTAGATGTTGACTCTTTTCATTTGAGATATTTTTATCGTTATGTCTTTTCTTACCGTAGTTGCTATTCAAGACGTATGCTAGAGTTCATTGAACCCGTGTCTGTGTATGATTGGTTTGATTTTTATCGAGACTTTAGTTATGCTGATTTTCATTTAGTTCGTTTTTCGTTGTAGATCACGCATAATTTTTATACCGGAGAGGCCGGAGTGCACATGCATTTATATTTTATTGATCATCAATTTTTGTATGTAGATTGTGAAATAAGTAGAGAATCGTGATTTAGTATTCGGGCTCCTATTATTTATTTTGATTTATCTGAACAACCACAAGAAGAAGAATCGGGACCTTATGTTGTAGATTATGCCCCTCTTGGTCATTAATTTTTTATAAATTTGTTTTAGGTTATCCACAACCATAGGAAGTGTGAGCTTTATAATCATCTTCACATCTATCATGCTAGAAGGCCGTATAATCCAATTTACCATGAATGTTGTCCTTATTTATACTATCATTATGAATTTTGTCTAAAACAAGTTTTCTTAGAAGTAGAAATGAATTTAATACAAAAAAATTTTATACAAGAAGCTAGAGAAGACTTTAAAAATTAGCTTGGGGTCGTACCTATAATTTTTTGAAACGTGCCATGAGTACTACATAAATTTTTTCTTTTTTTCAGATCATTCATAATTTTTGTAAATCGACGTTTTACGAACACTTGCATGTTTTTGGAGTTAAAGGTATCATATTTAACGAGTATGCTTACGAATATTGTTTATGGCCAAGTGTAGAAGCGGGAACGTTAAGAAAAGAGGGACGGCGATTTTTAGAAGAGGTTTTTTGGTTGTATAACTATAATTTTGTAAAGAGAAAGTTAAACGATGACAGTTATCGCATAGCTTATCCTAATAATTTTTTATAGGTGATACATAATTTCAACTGCCATAGACATCCACGATTGACTGACTGTTATCACCATATCCATTTTTGTATGGTTGTAAAATCTGTTTATATCTATGAAATGTGCAGAAATCTTAAGTCTTTTTCTAAACCTAGGCGTCATTATGTAAGTTTTGCTCCTACCTGTTTCGTGACCAAACTAAAATGTTTAAAATGCTTAAGACCAGACTTATCATTTTTAGGTTATCCATAACTATGGAAACTCTAGTAGATTATGTCACCACCTACAACTGGAAGAGATTTGTAGGTCTGTCATTGCAGCTTGGCACTTCACCATGTTGGGGTGTGATAACATATTTGAAGGACGCATCTACCTCAATATTAAGAAATGCTTGAAGGTCTTAAGCCGTAGTCATACTTATCATTTACAGATAGGTTATATTGTGGATAAGCCTTGGAGATTTAAATTAATCACTATGAGGATAAAAACTATCTGTCTTTACCTAATAGCTCTCATAGATTGAGGCGTAGACTAGATACAAAAGCTGAAGACATAAGTTCATGGATGGACCGGTGGTCTGTAGCTTTCGGTTTTAATAGAGACTATATTGAAGAAATGTTTAGGATCAAAGTCAAAGGAGAATCTTTTTAGAATCTCTAGTCTATTGCGATTTACAGGCAGCCATGTTTAGTATTGCTTCTTGTAAATCGTGATTGAGTAGTTGTTCATTGAATTGTTAAGAATTTCTAGTCTATGGTGACTTAGTTGCCACTATATTTACTATATGGCTTCTAAGTCATTATTGATTAGTCTTTCAATAAATGTCTAGTGATTAAAAAAAAAGCTAGTAGAGTCGTATCTTTCATGAATTGATTAAGTTAATTTTTGACTGATGCGGCCGTAGTAGATCTTTTTTACAAAGACACCGAGACTATCTTTTTTCATTATAGCTAGACCTGGTTGCTTGGTTCAACGGACACAAGTTTAAAATTTTTTTTTTTAGAGATAATTATTTTAGAACATTTCCTGGAAGATTTTGGACAGGGTTTTATAGTTACTTGATCTTATGTACTAATTATGTAGAAGTTGTTCAGATTTCTGATTTTCACTTGCTCCTTTGTTATGATTTCTGTACTGAATTATTTCATTTAGAAGAATGGATCGATTTGTTAAAATGGTTTATTTTCTCTCTTGGCGTTACTAGTTTTATTAGAATTTTCATCGAATACCATGCACCTGCATTCTTGTTTCATTTAATAGTCTATTGTAGAGTTTGTTTAGCTTTGTTTAATACGGGTGAAATCTACGGTCTGATGCTGTAAGGTTTTTTATTCTTTTTTTTCGTAGATTGACTTTTACTTGTACGGCTCTTACTGGGCACAGTTTAAAATTAATAGGGTTGGCCGATATCATGAACATCTTGTTGATATAAAGAGAGAAATTGTAAATCACCAACAACGTTTTTACTTTTATGATATTAAGATTTATGTTTGTGGTGAACCTGGTAATTTTTTATCTAGATTTACGGTCTGATATTGTAAAAATCTTTTTTCAGTTAAAAAAGACTTGTGCACGACGTAACGAAGTGATTGTGATGGTACAGTGTCGAGATTTATTGAGAACTTTATTAAGTGTATTAGCTAACGAAAGAAATTGACTGTTATCTCAGGGATCACCCCACGTTTCAAGCCTTTGATAACACATTTCTACCATACTTTCTTAAAAAGAAAAAAGTGACTCCTTTTTGTGTTTTTTCTTGTAGATTGACTTTTATTTGTACGGTTCTTACTGGTCACAGTTTAAAAATGATATGTGCGGCCTACATGAACATCTTGTCGATATAAAGAGAGAAATTGCACCTTACCGAGACATTAGACCTCACCGTTACTGTTATGATATTAAGGCTTATGCTTTTGGTGAACCCGGCTAGTTTTACATTTATCAAGTTTATCGCTATGTTAACTCTTTGTAACTCTTAAAGTGTTCATAATAAAAAAAGTTTAAAGATTTAATCTCAGTTTGGTCTGCATGATTTTCTTAATAGCTCGCTCTGTCATAGTCTTGTTCCCCGGTAAACGTTGAATGTCTCGTATCATCTTGCGATCGGCGCGATGCTTGTCCTTGAGACTCTTGGCATGCATGTAGTCAATATCGTGTTGCTTGGCCAGACGGTCCAAGCGATTGATTCCTTTGTCTCCCCGTTTCAAACGTTTCTTGAGCTTGGTGCCGGGTCCCAAGAATTGATAACCTGGAACGTGCCATTCGATGCCGGCTTGGCCAAAAATTTTTGAATATCCATCCCGCGGCCACGCTGTCTTTTCCTTTCCCTAGACTTGCGGATTGTTCTCATGATTGTTTAGTTAAAATGCTTTCCAAGTTGGGATCTTGCTTTTTAAAGAAGCAGGAGTCTGACCGGTGGCAATGTATTCTTTTCGTGCTTGTGTAGTTTTGGTACTGGTAGGAGTAAAGGCAAGCTTGGGTTTACGTTTCCGTTTACCCCGACCCAACTCTTCTTCTTCACTTCCAATAAAAGCTCTTTTGAGACCCTCGACAGCCGGTTCCTTAACGGATGTGATCAGCGTCTTGCCTTTACCTTTGCCTTTACTTTTGGCAGTAGTAGTAGTGGTTGTTGGAGGAGTTAATTCAAACTCTTCAATCAACTTTTTACGTAATGTAGGAGGTTTGGGCGGGAGGGGAGGTCTTGTCCCTGAAGTGGAAGGTCTTGTTTGCGTCGTTATCAAAGAGGTGAGTCTGCCCTGAGTGGTTCTTGGAGTTTGAATGCCTTTAGCTAACCGTTTCAACCATTTTTCTAAGCCTGTACTGACAAAGTCTTCGTCTTCTCCTTCTTGATCTTCGGCAGCCGCTGAGACGGGAGAAATTTGACGTAGACGCTTGTTGGCTTGTTTAAGTTTACGACTCAAAGGTTTTGTTTTCTGAATGATTTCTTGGGCAGAAAGTCGAGGATTGTTTAAGATATGTTTCTTGGCCGCCGCTAGTTGACTGGCTCTTTCCAACCAGGCATTTCCTGTTAATTCTCCTTTATAAAAATCCACGTCTTGTTCGGCCTCTTTGCGAAGGATGATGAGCATTTCCTCCATTTGGGTAACACACAGTGACACAAGTCTTTGAATCCTAACCAAAAACCTTTGCCTTTTTGCTGGAGTAACGTGTTACGACGCCTGGACAGTGAAGTTCTACGGTGACTGACTTGACGTAGTGGCTCTTTATAGCGACGTAAACGGGCCATCAGAGGCGGAGACAATGGGACATTGTTTTTGAGCGTATTGAGCACGATTTCACTGACAGCATTGATCTGGTCTTTGTTAGCATGTTGAAGCATTTGTTTACGTAGTCGGGGTTGACTGTGAGCTTGAGCTAAACTGTGTAAAAACGAAGCTTGATGTTCTAACCGTGGATTAGGGTACTTTTTCATTCTTCACTTTTCTTGCTTAAAAGTTTACGAACACCGTGTTGAGCGGCTCCACTAATGGCTACTGTTCCGGCCGCAATAGCTGCCGTCTTGCCCACACGTTTCAAGTTCTTCTTGGTAGCCAATTTCTTACCACTCTTGCGTAAACCACGAGCCACTTTAGGAGCAGTACGACGCACTCCTCGAGTCAAACGAGACAGTTGAGGCCCTAATTTACGAAACAATTGAGGTAAGATACGGATAGCTGCTTTGAGGCCTTCTCCTTGTTGGCGGAGGAGTTGAAGTTCAACTTGTCGTCGGCGTCGTTGCCTTTTATAGACCATTTTTTTGATTACTTTCGGCTCATTAGTAAAGGTAAAATACTGAGAGCTGCTGCCACGGCTCCTCCAATGCCTTTCCCTCCTTGTCCTCTGGGTTTGGGACGGAAGCGACGTAAATTACCCCCACGTTGCTTGGGCTTAAATCGATTGAGTCCTCGTCCACGTTGTTTGCGTCTCACTCGACGTTTGGGTTGGCTGCGCCTTCGTCGTCTCATTTAAAAAAGTTGACCCAAGGTAGCGTCCCAAATATCTTTAAGAAAGTTACCACCGTGTTGTCTTCGAAAAGACTGAATTCCTCCTTTAGGAACAGAACCACCAAGTTGAAAAGGAGGTAGAGTCACCTTCTTCCTCCTCCTGTACCCTTTACGTCTGCGACAAACACGTCTTGTTCGGGCCCGTACCATGCCTTTTATACTTGTCCAATAAGACAGGCTGTCTTTTTATAGTTTTTTGAGCCAGTTGGTGAAATTCTTGTCTGCCAACATGTATAGTCCACCGCGCTGTGAAGAACGTTTGCAGGGAGTGAATCGTGTGAGGCCACGACCTCGTTGGTTTGTCTTTCTTCTTCTTCTTTGGACCACACGACGCTTACGTCGTCGACGTCTTGTCATGACTGTCAACTTCATTCTGTAGAATGTCTTTTATATGACCGTCGACATGATCAGGACGTTGATACTGGTGACGTAAATGATCGGGTACCACGGGGGCCAGATCAATCATCATTTTGTGAGTCCAATGAAGCTCTGCAGGGTGGAGATCGACTAATCCTTTGGCATAAAATGTGTAAACTATACGACTCAAGTTGACTTTAGTTTCGTATTTGCGGTATTCCATGAAACCTTTGAGAACCACCGAAGCCCACGTCAAACCCGCTAGCACCCACACGTTAGAGATAAGAGGTCCCACAATGTTGCCGGCCGCTAATAAAATGAGAGATAAGACGGTCAAGATTAACCGTGTGCGTTTCAATTGTAAATGTTGTTGACGATGACACCACCAGTGGAAATGGTAATAATAAAATAGTTCTTCTTCTTCTTCCATCACTGTCCACGTCCACGTCCTCTTCCTCCACGTCCTCTTCCTCCCCGAGCAGGCTGTCCTCCACGCGTGCGTGTCGAAGTCCTACGAACCTGTGGAGCACGTCCGTCTTTATAGACGGTCGTAATGGTATTGGTGTGAGTAACCGAATTGATGTTACGGTCTTGCGTCCTGAGATCTTGATCTTGACGGAGAGCATCTAGTAAAGGTCCATAGAAATCTTGTTGTTGTGGCTGTTGTGGCTGTGGCTGTTGTTGGGGTGGTGAGGGAACTTGTGGTTGAATAGGAACTTGCTGTTGTTCGGGATTCAATTGAACTTCAGGAGGATAAGGTCTGGGTGGAGGTGTACCAGGAGGTGGAGACGTGGTGATTAAGGGCTCTCTCCGTAAAGCTTCGTCGCTTTGAATATCTTGTTCCAAGTTGAGAGGATCACGAGCTTGCCGAGCCATTTGAGCTTCCATTTGTCTACGTTGACGTTCTCGTTCCCTAGCCATAGCTTGTTCTAGTGTGGGTTGTGGAGCTGCTGTAGAGGTTGCGGCCCTGGGAGCATCTAAATCAGTGTAAGTGAGTCCTGTAGAAGAATCTCTTATTACCCTTGGATACTGTCTAGGAAATAACCCTTGGAGCAACTCTTCATACTCTTCTGGAGCGGGTAAGGGGTTTCTTTCTTGTCCTCTTTGACTCATCTGTTCGACGCCACGTGCGTGTATATCCTTGGTCGTCTAAAATGTTAGCAAACAACCGGTACTTGTCGTTGGAAGCAGGGTGTAGATCTATCATCAAATAACCGTATTCTTCTGACGCGGCATCGTTATATGCTTCTAGAGCATCTCGCCAGTAGGTAGGAAACATTTGTGTCATGATAGTTCGGATAGCTGATTGATCTCGGGGACTCTTGAAGGCCACGATGTAGTGAGCATTGCGTGAGATGGTCTTGGCATAGGTGCCTGGGGGAAACAAATCTTGCAACAAATAAATGACGGTAATGTTGCGGTGGTGCGAATCCTTGGTAAACAAATCCAAGATGCTCTTGTCTCGACCTGCTTCGTCCATTAAGTCATCCAACACCAACAACCCTCCATGGGTCGGTTCAAACCATCTTTTCAGGTCTTGTAACGTGGGTAAACCTTGGTGGAAATGCACACCCTTCTTTTTCAAATCATCAAACCCTTTTTGATAAATACCATAACAATAGTGTATATTGTCAGGTAAGTTTCTAAAACAGCGGTGAGGTTTTTGCAACAGTTTGCTGACAAACACAGTCTTGCCTGACCCCGAAGGTCCCGCTACTTGAATGGTAGATGGGGTACAGAAGAACATTACTCACACAATGGTTCACCAAGAACTTTTCTTTACTGATTTATATGTTTTAACATCTTTTTATTCATCCAACGGGCCATAAGGGCATCATTGTACACGTAATCATAACGTTTAAACTGGTCAAGGAACTGCCGCAGGCTACGCCCTTGGCTACGTTCTACCAAAAATCTCAAAGCGTAGTGACCACAGGTGGCACTATTGATCGCTTGTAAACTTTGGTTATTTCTTTCCATGACGGACCAGTGAGCGTTTAACCACTGCCCTAGATGTTTTGTCTTATACGTCTCTAAAGGTAAGCCGTAACTGTCCATAATTTGGCAACCATCGTCCTGTGTCCAAAGAGCAATCCAATGCAGACCGGCCTGGTTGTGAAGGTCGGTGTTGACAATGTATCCTCTGGGTTCTGAGCGGATAGGCTTGTTGGGTAGTTGGTCAGCAGCCCTCACTCCTCCAAATAAAGGGTTCAAGGTAGGTTCTTGACGGGCTAATGTTTCTAGTTCCAACGTGCTGGTGGTGTAAAAGTCCATCAAGTGTGGATGTCGTACAAAATGGCTCCGTTAGGATCGATGGTCAGCACGGCTTCAAACTCGGCATAGATGATGACAGTGAGCACACGGTTAATAGGGGCTCCCAATTTAAACTGGAATGTGAAGTTGCCACGTTTCTGAGGGTTGAAGTTGGGTCCATCTACATGACCTGAAGGCTTGTTGTTAAAGGCGAAGAGTGTAGCATTTCCTCTGTGACCCCACATGTGGGGTTTGACCATGGTAGGACGTACTCCTCCCAAAAAGCCTCCAGCTTCTAAAAACCGCTGGTAGCCCAGCATGTCATTTTCATTGTTAGCATTCAGTTCTAGCGTTTCGTAAGGATATTCTTCTCCACGGATCACTTGCTTTATGTATTGCATACCGTATTTGCCAAAAGCAAAGGGAGGATTCACTCTGTCTCCGTTGAAAGCATTCGATTCCACTATTCCCACTATCATGCGTTGAGGTACCCGTCCTTGGAGCAGGTCGGATTGGTTAAAGTCCACGATGTTGGCAGGTAAGGTGTAGGTACGGATCTCACTGCGGGTGGTAGGTATAACAGCATTTCGCCGCTGATTGTGACGGGCCTCGTCAATCTTCTTGTACAAGATGGGGTTGAGCGTTTTCAAACACAGCACCAAGTGCATCTTGAAGTTGTCAGGCTCTAACTCTTTGACAGCCATGTTGGCGACTCCTATACCGTTCATGTAGAAATTTTGGGGGTGGAAGGTGAAGTTGAACTTTTGTTCGATACCAGGCAACGTCAGACGGTGGCTGTAAAACAGTTCGTATTGAGGTTTGAAGATAAACGTGTTCCAGGCTTTGTTGTAAAACTTTTCTTCTTCTCTTTTACTAGCCCACAAAAATCCTTGCTGACCCAAAGGTTAGCCTGTAAGGTCAGCATGACCAGCCCCAGCATTGTCTGCAAAGTTGACGAGATTGGCCGTCAAGGCTGTAGGGGGTTCGATGGGCATCACTTGGGTCTTGCTTTCTCTTTCCCAAAACCCCTCTGGAGCCAAGAGGGTGTCTCCTTCTTCAGGTGTGTAGTTTAACAGCTTGGAAAACCAGGATCGATAAGAATAGGTGTCGGTTTGGGGATTGAGCAACACTCCATTCCAGGTCATGTTGAACTGCTTGATCATGGTGTGGATCAAATTGGGATTAGGATAAATGGTCGAGCCATCGGCAATGGCATTTCCATCCGGGAGCTCAAAACGGACTTGGGCCACAAAGTAGGACATGTTCAAATCCACGTAGGTGTCTAAAGCCAGAATATTAAACTCCAGAGGTGTCAAACTGGTAGAAGAAACGGGCATGTATTTCACATACCTCTTTTCAGAAACAGAAGTGTCGGTGCTAGGTAAAGTGAAAAGCTGGGCGTCACTGGTCATGACAGCTTTGGAACCGGCATACTTGATGACTTCCATGTTAACGCCGTCTCTTCCTGTGACGAATGGAGGGTCCACGACGTCGGTGCTTGGCTTTTATACGTTTCCTTTGTCTCCATAAAGGATTAATACCTTGACGCCTCTCTCCTATCAACATGGCTTGAGCTAGCCGTTGAGGAGTCATCAAACCTCCACGCATTCCTCGTGGAGCTCTGGTGAAACGAATTATGTTACGAATAGGTGACCTTCTCATCATCCAAAAATGTCTTTGACACGCTTGACAGCTCGCCCTGGCAAAGACTGACTCACTTTACGTTTGACACCCCGCTTGAGGCCTCTCTTAAAGTCTTTTTTAGCTTTGGCTTTGACGGCCCCTTGATCGATACTGCTGACACCTTTGTCTAACCCTTGTTTTATGAGCTGATTGACGTCGATGCCTCTTAAACTCTCTTTGGCTCCTTCTAACATTAAATCTTCGGCTTGTTGTTCAAACCGACTACGCAACCCCCGCCCCGATTGGAAACGGTACAGACTTCCTCCCCCGGGCATGTTTGAGACACAAATGAAGTCACACGTTTTTCTCTTTCTCTTTTTATTAAGTAACATTGACTATTATATTTTTTCTCTTTTTAGTGGTATCCTGATAGTGATGACTGGTGCATTGGCTTCGATATAGAACACTATGATTCGTATTTTAAACAAAGACTTCATTATGAATATGAAGTGTATACGATGCCTTTTATCATCTTTGAGTCTGGTCTTTTTGTTAAACATTACGTTTTTCTCTTTTTAGTGGTATTCCTACCCAACTTATTGGTGTTTGGCTTCGAATTACAGCACTGTGACTCGTATTTTAGACAAAGTCTCCGTTACGAACCTGATGTGTATATGATGCCTTCTATTTTTACACTTGGAGTAAAGGAAGTTTCTTGTGAAGTATTAAACATCGTTCTTAAAGATTAAAGTAATGCTAGAAGTTTGTTTGTTGTCAAATTTGACCATCTTACCATCTTGCTCACTGAATTGCACTTCGATGGTTTCCATCACTTGGCCACGAATGGGCCGGAAATGGTAGTGATAGGGCTCGATGTACATGGTACCTCTTTCTTTACGGTTGTAAGGCACTTCTCGCAACAGATCCGTGATCTGCCCACCTACGATACTGCTCTCTCCTACGTCGCTGTAAACTAGCAAAGTACGTGAAGGAGCTCCTCGTAACTTATCGTAAGCCTTGTTCAAATTAGTGAAATGCCAGTTGAAAACAGGACTTAATTTGAGATACTTTTCGTCGACCGTAAAAGAGGTGATTTCCAGAGTTTCAGGATCTC